>JADRCD010226533.1:0-10620 GCA_019843815.1 Montemys delectorum
TCTTGAGCCTGGCCTGTTCTTGCCTATAGCAGAGCTTAGTAGGTAGTTAGCAGGTGTCGCAAACTTACCTGGTTTGGCACAGTGTCTGCCTTCTTCCTCTGTCATCTTGTTTGATGAGCATTAGGGTTAAGGTGAAGCGAAGTCCTGAGATAAAAAAAAAAAAAAAAAAAAAAAAAAAAAAAAAAAAAAAAATCGGGCTTTTAGGTCTTAACCCACCTAGGAGAGCTACAGGCTCAGCTTGGAGACCTGTGTTTTGAAAGTTGTCTCATACCGCCACCTGGTGGGGAGTCTGGGCAGGAGCATGGCCCCTTTCCAGGGAGATTCCTGAGGGTGAGCGCCCACAATTTTATTCTAATCCACACTTAACTGTGGCTTCACCCTGATCTGAGTCTAGAGTCAGGGAGAATTACAAGCCTCCTGTCGTTTTATCAAAGTGGATCTTTCCTTTTTCACAGGCAGGATTGCAGGCTTAGGAGAGGAGATAAAACCAGATACTAAGAAGCTGTCTCCTGGGAGACAACAGGTGTGTGGTCTCCTCTCTACCCCTCAGTACACCGAGTCAGGGAGCCTGAGGCTGGTGTGCCCGGGGGCCACTGAGGGAGAGTGAGTCATGGCCTCTCTTAGCGGCATTTTCACAGCCTTGGTTATTTCTAGATCACATTTCTGCAGATACATGAAGTGACCCAATGGGGGTAGCCAAACATCTAGTCCAGAACATCTAGAAATTGCCCACCAGCCCCTCTCAACTCCCCCTAGCTTTGCTCAAGGGCCTGGTCCCCTGTGGTTTCTTTTAATCAATGTGATATGTGACACGGCTGTCATTTCTCACAGGGTGCCAGTGACTTAGTGTTTGTCCCAAATCAGGCAGATCTGTCGCATCTCTGGGCAGGTGTGTCTCAGTTGCCCTGTGTGAGTGGGGAGAGTGGATCGCCTGCATCCTTTGCTGGGCCCAGTGAGAAGTATGGAGGGAGAGTTTGGGATAAGGTATAGTGTCACACAGTAGTGGTTTAAATCTGACCACAGCCTGAGAGACTCCAGTGAAAGCTGCTGATGGAGTCAGGAATATTTAGAGTTCAAATTCCTTTTGAAATTCCATTAAGGAAAAAGCAAAAGCAAAATGTCTAATTATGTCTGATTACTTACTACCTGTCAGTGTGTGGCTGTTAAGAAATTGGCCTGGGGCTGGAGAAATGTCTCAGGCAGGCAACTGCTTTTCAAGCATGAGGAGCTGGGTTTGATTCCCAGAACCCTCCCTTCCAACATGTACAGAAAGTCAGGCATGGTCGTACACGTTTGCAATCCCATGCTGTGACAGAGACAGACATATACCTGGGGCCCACTGGCCGGTCAGCTTAGCCTCCTTTGCAACTTCCAGACTAGTGAGAGACTCTGTCTCAAAAGCCAAATGTGGATGTCACCTGAGGAAGGACACCTGAGGTTGTCCTCTGCACCACTCTGTGGGCATGCATCATTGTGCAGACATACGCGCACAAGCACACTTGCACAAGCACACTCGCACTCGTGCGTGCACACACACATACACACACACCCCTGCATACTCATAAACAAACAAACCCCCCAAAACCAGCTGACTGTGCAAAAACCAGCTGACTGTGCAAACGCCTCTTGTAGCCTGGGATGGACGTTCTTCCTGCACTTTGGCGGTGAATTGATTCTGGGGGAACCATCTTGTTCTAAGAAAGTAGCTAATCTCTGGACACTGCCGTCAAGGGACCAGATAGAACACAGGTGCCAGGAACATGGAATATTGTTTCACCCATTGTCATTGTCCCTTGAGTACACTAAGATGCGAAGGTCCCAGAGAGCTTGCCTGTCCATCTCAATTAGTCAGAGGTAGATTTCAATCCTGATCCCTTGGTCGCCGACTCTGAAGTCTTTGAGTGACGTAGTCCAGGTTAGCTGAGGAGTCACTGGTTTGGAGGTTGGGTCTCCTGGCTTTGAGCCCCTTCTCTCAGGCCTGTCTTTAACTGCTGAACTCATCAGTTGCATCTTGAGAGCTGTGCCTGCAGATGGCCCTAAAGATCATTCCCAGCTTGTCACCCCATATTTATCTCTAACTTGGTTTACTTAACAACTCTCCTATCTCCCGCTAATCCCTTCCACTCAAATGAGTTCAACCTAAACCTGCCCAGACTCCTCTCACTGGGGTTCCTACTGGCCCGCTCCTTACTAATTCTAGGCATGTGGTTCAGAGGGTTTGGAGGGCAAAGAAGCAATTAGATAACTAAAGTTCTTAAAACAGGATGAAGTTGGGTAGTAGTGGCGCACGCCTTTAATCCCACCACTTGGGAGGCAGAGGCAGGCGGATTTCTGAGTTCGAGGCCATCCTGGTCTACAGAGTGAGTTCCAGGACAGCCAAGGCTACACAGAGAAAATACAGTTCTCAGGAATGACGGCCACCCCTTAGCCATCAGCTTTGCCTCAGAGTCCACAATAGCTGCGACACGCCACCCATTACCAGCATGGAGAAAGAGAGCCAAAGATAATTCTCTGACCACTCAGATTCATTCCTTTCTGGTCATATGGTCCTTCCGCAGCTTGGCTGTGAGTCTGTCAGTTTGCTGTCTGTCCATCTCCTGACTCCCTTGTAGACCATGGGATATAGATAGCATCCAGACTACCTTTCCTGTCATCCCAGCCCTGCTGTCTGGTACTGTTTGCATACAGTAAGTGCTCAGTAAAATTACAGGTGGAGGGAACAGCTGGGAGTGTGCTGTATACACGCTCTTGATGGGGCAAGAAGTTGAAGTATCTTCTAGATTAAGTCCATGATGATGATGAATGTGTCGCTGTGGACGAGGCTGCCTCCTGGAAAGATGGCGGCGTGTGGGAGCCGGTTTCATTTCCAGCAGACCCTGAGAGGTAGACCTGGCTGTGCTTAGCCAGTGGGAAGACGGAACAAGGAGGGGTTGTCACGCCAAATGGGGAGGAAGCTGGGCTGTGAGCTTAGCTGTCCAGACTAAGGTCTACCAGCCTCACCCACCAGGCCCTTCTGGTCTAGTACTAATTTCCCCGGATAGCCAGCTTCAGGGAAGGCTGGCATCGCTGCATTCTGAGTGGCTGTTCACTGTGAAGACCTCTCTGTGTCAAAGGGTGAAGAGGTCGGGATCCACAGTGCCCTGTGGGTAGCTCCGGTCCCCAGCTCTCTTCCTCTGATGTCTGTCTAGGAGCCCTGGGCTCTTCTCCACATCAGAGGAGGGCAGGTTGGCTGCAATGTTCTGCCTTGGGCTTGATTGCGGAATAGTATTGCTGGGCCTAGCTCCTGCTTCTTGGTGGGGTCCTCCTGCACCAGGTTGTCTTAAATCACATAGATACTGAGAGACACGTGGCACTGTATTTCTGGGGGTGTTCTCCTTCCTCAGATTTGATGGAATTGTCCTCTCTAGGACAGGGCTAACACTTGCTGTTCAAGAACCCCAATGGGGAATCTCACACAAACTCCATGTCATGGACAGGCATTGTAGCCCCGAGATGCCAATGGCTGGCTAAGGTCACATGACTGACTGATGATCTGGGCAGGCTGTGTTCTGTGATTCTTTCTATCTCAGAACCCATTTGGTCCCCAGGACACCAGAGGGTGATTAGAGATGGATCCTACTCTCACACCTGCTTGAAGAGATAGATTTGTCGGAGACTCGGTTGAGACACGCCACTAGTCACTGCTGCCTTGCTTCCAGAGACTACCAGCAGGTGGCGCTAAGTACCTAGTTGCCACTTAGCTTCTAGGCAAGAAAGGCCCATACAACAAGACTGAGGGCAATTGGAGCCAGGGCAGGCTTTGAGGATGAAGCAGGTACCTTGTGCTTGAGCACCCAGGCTCCACGGAGGACCCGAGGGACCCAGCTAGGTTTGTTCTGATTCCAGATCCTTCTGAATGTATCGTGGATGGAGCAGCACTAGAGAATTACTCATGCTGAGCGGGTGACCTAGAGAGACGGAATACAGCAAGACTTTCAATATGGTGGCACCTGGCTATACCTGCTCATCCTTCTTCTGGGCTTTAGGCCAGCCTCTTTATCTGTCTCACCCCAGCTCCTGACCCATTCCCTCATTCCTTACACAGCTTCAGAGAGACGGCCTAGGGCTTGGACCTTCCTCCCCCGCCTCCTCTCTCTCTCCCTCCCTTCCTCCTTCCCTCCCTCCCCTCCAACCCTCTCCCTCACCCTCTTCCCTTTTCTCCTCCTCCCACACCTTTCTTTACTCTAGTCTCCAGGGAATCCTGCAGGTCTAGCTCCACCCCCATTACCTCATCTGCAATGTGGCAAACCAATACCAACGGGTTTCTAGGATGTGGTTTCCATAGTGACCATGCATCTCCTATCTCCTGGTGTTCCACGCTGGGCAGGTTGCCGTGGAGACTCTCACCTCATTGAGGAGTGATTTGTGGCTGTTTTTCGATATTTCAGCAGCTCCTATTTTAGGGACAATGGAGCCCAAATGGTTCTTTCTCACTCATAGTAAACCCGGATGCCTCTCCCAGAGCAATTCTCCCAGCAATATCCCCGACGTGTTTTGTTAACGCAAGGTTTCCCTGAAAACTCCCCCCCCCCTTGCAGCGTCACTGTAGTTTTAATGTCAGAGCTAGCGCAGCAGCCCTAACGAGCTAGGCTTTGCCACCCATCCTCCATAGGTCCATTAGGGAGATAAGTACCAATGGGAGTGGAGAGAAGAGATGTACACAATATGGCCACCCTGAAAGGAAACAGACAAAGAGGCCCTATGACCCTCCAGTCTACACTTGAAGCAACAGCACCAGAGGTGTGCATAGCTGATGTCCTGGCCAGGGCTTGTGGTCCTGCCCATCACTGCCCCACCCTTGTTTCTGCTTCAGTCTCTTCTGCATGGTGGGCAGACAAGCAGTCAGAGCTGTGTGCAATTGCTGGTGGTGGCCAGGTTCTTCCTCTGGCTACATCACACTTCGGCCTTTTCCTTCTATGGGCGTGATGTTCCCCGAGAACTTCTTATGTCTTGGGTCCGTGGTTTGAATAGTCTGCTAGCCAAGGGAGGGATACCATCTCTCTTCCCACTATCTTTGTTCTGCCAAGGGCTTGTGCAACATCATGCACAAAGCGCCTTCGACAGCTGCCCAGGTGGATGGCTACAGAGAAATGGGTCAACGTGGACCCACTTTCCTTCCTTCCTACCCAGAATGCCCTTTGAGGCCGTGTAAGTCAATGCAGGAAGCCATCAAGTGCAACCTGGGGGTGTCTGTCAGCAGCCATTTTTTCTTGCGGACCCTGGGTGGCTTTGGAGAGAAGGTGGGGATAGGGAAGAGAAGGAAGCAAGCCCGGCCCAGGGAGAGACGCTAAAAAGTGGGGGTAGGGGGGGAGTATTTGAGGGGGAGGGGCTAGGGGAGCCCAAAGGGAGAGCTAGGGATATGAGAAGGCTAAGGCCTGGCAGGGGAGCCCCCCCAGTGCTAGTGTCTTTTATAAATCACCCCCACAATGCAAACCTAAACCAGACCTCCTCTCTCCCTGCCAAGCGGGAAATGTGTTTGTGGACATGAAAACATATTAAGTGCATGACAGCCCCTGTCCCCCCAAGTTGAAGCCATTACAGTAATGAATGAAGGCAGGCGACTCATTAAAGATTCCTCTCTCCCTCTTCTGCCAGATAGATCAGTCAAGGGGAGAGGGAACATGTGCCACCTCAGACAGAAGGAGAGGCTTATGGGGGGGGGTGAGTGCCCCCCCAGAGGCATTTGCTGAACAGTGAAACACAAAGGACCCTAGTGGGAGGAGCTGGGGGCCAGGGGAGGGGAGGGGCTGGTAGGGAAGTCCAGGAGAGCATGCTGGGCTCCCAGGCTGGGACCTGTGGTTCGGTTCCCTTTCTGCTTTACACAGCAGGAGGGTCTCTGTAACCATGGAAACAGGCTTGCAGTCCAGGAAGGGGTGTTAGCCCTGGCTCTTGAGTTCTTGGTGAGCACGTGGCACGCCAGACTCCCTGGGATCCTGTCCTGCTCCCTTTAGATTTCCAGGTGAGCCAGGTCAATCTAGACCGCCTAAAGTCTATCCCCGGCGAACCCGGGGAGGGGCAGGTCGAGGACTGGTGGCTGTGCGCTCCTGGATTCCAGCCTAAAACCAGTTCCCAGAGCCAGCTCCATCCTGAGGAGCAGCTTTGAGGACTAGGTAGAAAGGCTGGTCATCAGGCGAGCCACACAGAGAAGGGCTGGGGGCTTAGAGAAGGCGGCAGGCAACCTTCATCTTGCCTTGCTTTGATACATTGATGATCCCTCCCTCCTTCTCTCTCCCCCTCCCTCTCTCCTTTCTTCCTTCCCTTTCTCTGTCTTCACTTTCTTTTTATTTCTGTGGCCAATCTGCTTTCCAGCTTAATTTTTGTATTTATTTGTAAGAATCATTTATATAACATGCCCATGTTTCCCGAGTAACGTTTCCCCAGTAACATTTCCCAGTCCTCCCCCCCACACACACACATGCTCGATGGCTACAGGAAAGCAGGCACCCTCCTCACCTTGGTGGGCGGGTCACTCTCTGTGTTTGACTGAGAAAAATCACTTTGCAAGGAGGAAACGTTAACCGTGGCTCATGGTTTCAGCCATGGCTACTCGGTTTGTTGATTTGGGCATGTGGCAGGGGATGGAGTGGGGTGGGGAGAACATGGCCGGATCAGAAGGCCAGGTCGGAGCAGCTGCCCACCTCATGGTGGCTGGTAATTAGGAAGAGAGACAGGGAGGGAGTCCCAATGTCCCCTTCAAGGGTGTGTCCCCACCAACCCAACTTCCTTCCAGTAGGCCCCAACTCCTGAAGGTTTTGTAGACTGGGGACCAACCCTTTAGCAACCTGGGCCTTTGGGGGACACTGCACACGCCAACTTTGGACAGAATGTGAAATGCTCACTTCTTCTTTTCCACTTCCTCCCACCCTCCTTCCCTCAGAAAGAGCAAGGCCATCTCTAGGCCTCCTGAAGCTGTTCTGAAACTCCAAGGGCATGGCTCTTGCAGAATTCCCTCCCGGGCTGTGCTTTCTCAGTGAACGGACTACCTGGGCAGTAGGTGGAGCCCAGGGCAGCCTCAAAGGAGAGATTCTGCACAGGGCCTAACAGTTTCTTGTGTTCTGACCCTGTTTTAGCAGCCACCCCAGCTGGGGCAGGTTTACACAGCTGGTTTGTGAGGAGGAGGTCTGGGGCATGGCCCCATTATGGGTCCCATCACACGTGACTAGGCACTCCCTCGGGGGTATTTTTAGGTCCTGTGAGATGGGTGGGTAGAAGCTTAGGAGCTTTGTATATGGAGGAATCCCAGGACAGGCACCATGGTAAGGTGGTACAGCTGGGGGAAGGGGTTCATATATGCCCTTGGAGCTCTGGAGACTGAAGACATTAGACAAGGATGATATCAACAGAAGAATGGATGGGGTTTGGCCAAAGAGCTAGCTGCCTCTGGGGTCTGGAGCCCCCACAAAGCCTCCTGGAACAGAGTGTGATGGGCCCCGACTTCCCTGGGACTCTTTCAACAGGAGGAACCCTTCACACACACACATGTGCACACATAATACACATACACACACACACACACACACACACACATATACTCATGCACACATATATACACACACTACACATACTCAATACACATACACACATACTCATACACACATGTACACACACACACTACACATACACACTACATACATGCACACACACAATACACATACACACAATACACATACACACAAAATACACATGCACACACACACACTACACACACAATACTATAACACATACATAATATATATACACACAATACACAGACACAATACACACAATATACATACACAATACACATACACACACAATACACACATACACAACACACACACTCATATACACACACTCTGCCCAAGGCCACTTCTCTTGCCAGTGTTGAATGTTATAAGGTGACAATGACAACTCTATGAGGTGCTAGGTTTCCTGTGGTCAGTCCCTAGGTCCCTATCTTGATGGTGTGGGTGCAGTGACTGAGTCAAGAGTGACGCCATTTATGTCTCCCTGGCTGGAGGGGAGCCGGGCATCTGCAGGATGTTGTCCACCTCTGTTTTCCTCAGCTCCTGCAGGAAATGAAACAGCAAGGCGCCCAGAACCCGTTCCCCGGAGCCCTGTCTCTTAGCCCCAGTCTGTGGGGACCTTAATGTGCCAAGCATCCCGAATTAGAAATCATGGGAGGAAAAGAATACAAGTATATTTCAGAACTGGCCGGAAGTTGTTAAGGCCGTCTGTTTTATGATCTCTGTCCAGTTTCTCTCACCCAGGAGATAACAGTCTGCGAGCCTGTGAAGACCAGGTCCTGAGGAAACCCTCGAGATTTGGAGAACCTAAAGGACACAGGAACCCAGGGGACCTAAGATGTGAACCATGCTTCCACCAATTCACCCTTGAGATGGCAGACAAACATGTCAACACGCACATCACAATCCAGTGACCATAATTCAGATGTTACAGGGGACAGGTCTCTTGGGAACTCCAGACTACCCTGGGATAGAGAGTCAGAGACCACAAGGCACATTTCTTAACAGAAACCCATTTTCTACTATCCAACTTCCCTGCTGGTGATGTAGTGGCCTTGACCCCCAGCTTCTGGTGGCCATGGACCCTGTTCTACTTACACTACCAACATAATGCATCCCTTGTCCACACCCTGGACATGCTGTCAAGACAGAGTGAATTGAGACTTCTCTGGTTTGGTTGGGAGAGTCCTTCCCTTCCCCTTTCCCTCCCCCTTCTCCCTCCCCTCCCCTCTCCTCCCTCCTCCCTCTCTTTCCTCTTCCTCTCTTCTTCTTCCCCCTTCTCTCTCTCCCCTATCTCTCAGAAGGGGAGAGACTCTAGAAGCCACCTTGAGATATCATGGGAATTCAGCCTCAGACAATGAAAGACTTGGTGACATTTTGCCCGGGTCAGACCAATTCTGAAACCCATTGTCCCTCTGAACAGCCAATCCTAATATGAATTCCGCATTCCTTTCTGCTCATCCATCTTGTATCCTTCACCTTTACCATTCTGCTTGTTTTATTCTTGTTATTTCTATCACACAGCCCAAACCTAAGCAGGCTCTCTCTCCCCGAGCTAGTTCACAAGTCCACACTTGAGATAGATTTAAAAGAGAAAAAAAAAAAAAAAGGGTGAGGTGGACCAGGGTCTCACGTAATGAAGGTCGACCTTGAATTTGCTAGCTAGTAATGAGGGTGACCTTGAACTTCTGATCCTGCTGCCTCCACCTCTCTGGTGCTGGAACTGCAGGCATGAGCCACCATGAGGGATTTATACAGTGCTGGAGTCCCAGCCTGAGAGTTCCTGTGTGCCAGGCAGGTGCTTCTCCTGCATCCTCCTGGGGGCTTTTGATGTCTCTCATGTTGACACCGAGGGCTAAGGAGGTGGCTGTGTGGGTAAAAGTGCTTGCCACCCAAGTGTAAAGACCTGCACTAGTTCTGGGGAGAACCCACCTAAAAGCTAGGTTCATAGCACATGCACCTGAGATGCCAGTGCTCCTGAAGGGAGCAGAGATGCAGAGGAAACCAAAAAGCAACAAAAAGATTACACAAGCTGGAAGGTGAGGGCCAACACCCAAGGTACTGGTTTCACACAGTGGGACTGACATTTAACATTCCCATACATGAACACATGAACACACACACACACACACACACACACACACACTCACACACTCACACACTCAGAGCTCAGGTGGTCCAGCGGATACCCAGGTCGAGGACTTCACAAGCTAGTGGACGAGAAGTGGCAATCAGCAGAGAAAGAAGCCATAGCTGCCTTCCTCGAATGACAGCCAGCCACACGGACACGGCTCCTGATGGACTGTGAAGGGGACAGGGCCCCACAAACCTCCAAAGGCTCCTGACTATCCAGAACTGCCAGATAGTGACCACAGGCGCACCCAGGAAGCCGGCCATGCTGGTTCCGCCGCCGAAGCCTACTCGTACTACAGCCCGAGAATGGAATCTTCAGGTCCTGAGAGCTCGGCTCCTTTGTAAGATGGGGGCGTGTGTCAGCTACTTCCTTGTTGCTGACAAAACCCCCAACAGAATTGACTTATGGAAGGAAAGGTTGTTTGGCTCGCAATTGCCGGGGGAGGGGGGCATTCTGTCATAGTGGCAAGAGCACTCTGGCTTTGATAGGGGGAAATGACAAATACTGGTCACATTGTATCAAAGCAAAGTGATCAATACTATCATAGCTCTCTTATTTTTCTCTCTCTGTGTCTCTGTCAGTGTCTGTGTCTGTGTCTGTCTGTCTGTCTATCTGTCTGTCTGTCTGTCTCTCTCTCTCTCTGTGAGTGTGTGTGTGTGTGTGTGTGTGTGTGTGTGTGTGTGTGTATGTGTGTGTGTTTCAAGACAGGGTTCTCTCTGGAACAGCCCTGGCCGTCCTGGGACTGGCTCTGTATACCAGGCCATGAAATCACAGCGATCTGTCTACCCTGCCTCCCCGAGTCCTGAGATTAAAGGTTTTCCACATGCCCAGTTCTCTTTGCTTCTTTTGATTGAGTCTGGGGCCCCAGCTCGCAAGGAGGGGGACACCACTCATGTTCTGGGAAGGTCTTCCCACCTCAGGAAAGCCTTTCTGGAAAAAAAA
>JADRCD010226534.1:0-10873 GCA_019843815.1 Montemys delectorum
TTATAGGTGTGGCTTTGTTAGAAGAAGTATTGGGGTGGGCTTTTTAAAAGCCCAATCCAGGCCCAGTATCTTTCTCTCTTCTCTCTGCCTGCCAATCCAGATGTAGAACTCTCAGCTACTTCACCAGCACCATGTCTGCCTGTGTGCTGCCATGCTCCCCACTCTGATGATGTAAGAAAGTTCCAATTGAATGCTTTCTTTTATAAGAGTTGCCTTGATCACGGCATCTTTTCACTGCAACAGAACAGCAACTAAGACAAAAAGAAAGAAAAATCACGAAATATATTTTAATCATGGTTTCTCCCTCCCCTAACCCTCTATAGGTCTCCACCTCCCGACTTATCCAACTTCATGTTCTTTTGCTTTCCCAAAGAGAAATGCTTAAGGATCAGTGGAACTTACGGTTCCCCAGCATTTATTGTGCAGCCCAGATGAGTAAGAAAATAATTCTCCTATGGTAACCAATATCTCAACAATAGCCCTCAGCAAGGATATAAGTGGGGAGGAGCCAACTCATGAAAACACATGTAATTTTCTCACACATACTCTAATATATTAAGCAAATACTTTGCCATGGGCATCATATTCAGTTTAATTAGAACAATATCCCTTTTTACATCTGAAATATTTAGTTCCTACCAAGCTCTCATGCGGCCATATACCCTAGAATGAACATGTGATGTGCATACTGCATGGCTGCACAAAACTAACCTCCTTTTCATAAAGGGACAGGGGACTTGGCCGTACTGCATGAAGCCGCTGGACCCAATCCAGTTAACTACAGGCCTAGGTTAGTAACACAGTTGCTATCTAGTCAAGGGTGGGTGAGCTACATCCATGCCTAGGTTGCTTCTGCCTTCAAGGTTACAAACAAGAGAAGCAATTGAGATGGGGTAGTGGGTACAGGAATCATGCACATCAGGAATATGGCAACAAATAGGCCACTTTTTCTGAGATTCTATGTAGGTGGTCATCCATCCAGCCAACACTGCTTGGGGAGTAGACATTAACATGGCCACAAAATGGAATGTCCTTTTTCACTAAAATGTAATCCATACTGTCTTCTTCCAAGAAGGCTTATAAAAATATGATTTTTATTGCTTGCATCTCTGAAGAGCTTTATTTGAAACAGGGAAGAAAACTGCTAGAATTTGTATATAATGCAACCACTGGATGCTAAGGCAGGGAAAGAAAAGAAACGGGGAGTTACTCATCAGTCCCATAGAACAAACTTTACTCTGATAGGGAATATATTTTCTGTAGGCACAGAGATGAAAAAAGCATACCATGCGTAATACACAGACACTTGTTCGAAACAGGCCTCACATGGCCTCCAAGGCTCAGACCCTCACACATCTGCACCGCATCAGCCCATCCCAACTAGAGGAGGGAGCCTGTTCTGAATGGGCAGCACCCTGTGACCAGGCTGGCTGGCAGGAAGGTGTCAAGAAGGGATATTTTCTAGCAAGATGTGGCTTTATCAAGGAGCTTATTTACCTAGGAATGTGGTCTCTCTGTGATTAATGATGAAGAATTCTACCTTGACAAGTAACTTATCCTTAATGCGTCTTGCTTAAAAACAGGCAGCCAAGAGCCTCGCAAGCCGCACATCTCCCTAGACAGTTTGTCAATTTCAGCTTCTCTATGGAAGAGAAATAAGAGCTCACTAATGACAACTGTGGGGGGCCATGGCCCCTCTGGCCTTGACCTGATGTTAGCTATAAATGGATTGGACTCCTGGAGAATTGGGAAAACCCAAGCAAGTTCAAGGCACAATGTGTTTTTCTCTTTATGGGAAATGGCAACAGAAGCGACAAACAAACAACAAACAAACAAAAGAATAGGCTATGTCTACTGCCTGTGCCTTTCTGTAGCCACGTGTCATTGAAGACCTTCGACCAGAACTGTGATAGGCTATTCTGAAGAGAGGTAAGGCACTTCTTTGGGGCCTAGAGGATGGTTCATTTGGAAAGTATTTGCTTCTGATGGCATGAGGACCAAGAGTTCAATCCCTAGAATATACACAGAAGAATGTGTGTGCATGGTATCACTGATAACCACAGGGCTGGAGCTCACTGGCCATATAGAGCCTATCTCAAGCACAAGCTAGATAGCTCCTGAGGAATAACGCCTGGCATTAACTTCTGGGATACCCATGTATACTCCTCCACACAAACATGCACACATATACACATTGAAGAATATATTTATGGAGCACTGGAGACAGGCCTTTTGTAGTTATAGAAAGGGCCTAAGAACTCTCAAGAGAAAATATTATGGGAGCATTAATTCAGCCAAAAGCAAAAGCTTAATTCTAGAGGTTAGTTTGCTGTCAGGATCTACACTTGAAAAGAATGTCCTCATAAATGCTATTTTTACATCTTGAAGAGGAATATATTTTTTTTTAAAGGAGGGCGATGATATTTTCAAAACAATTCTCAAACCATTTTAACCTATTTCCTAGAACAAATTATGCTCAAAGTTGTTGAGCATTTGAAAACTTACCTTAAGATTCCTAATGGGCACTGCTGGTTTCATCTGCCCAAAAATTAAGCTTGTTCTTCAAGGAAATCATTTAGTTTCACAAGGGTTTAAAAAAAAATGTTTGCTAAAAAAGATGAATGTTGGGATCCAGGGCAAATCTGCAGTACAAGGTGGGCTCTAAATGGGAATCTGTGAGCTTGTCTCCGACTGCAGCAGTTTACAGGGAAACAAAGCTGATTTCCTGACACGGAAAAGAATTGACTTTTCAGCTAAGCAACCAATGCGTAGACCGTAAGTTCAAAGACATAACGCTGTACTTAACAGCAAACCAAAAAAGACAAAATGCCATGTAGCTGATGCTTAATCATGGTGTTAAATATGTGGTTCATTTTTAAGGTGTACTTCTATTTACAAAAGAGCTCAGACTAGTTTACAAAGTGAATTGTGCATCAAAGTCACCCACCCAGGAGCTCTACTGAGACTGTTCCGTTTATCTGGACTCAGCAAGCGTTCTTTATCATCAACTGCATCATTATCATCATTGTAGACTCTAATAAAAAGTCATAATTTTCAAGGAAGTATTTTCAGTTATTAGAAGCTAACTAGTGAAGTGATAGCTTACATAGATTTTTCTCATATTATCTTCCCAGGAGCCCTATAGGACATTGACTAACTTATTTTACAGACGAGGAAACTGAAAAGTTGGCAAGCTGTCTTAGGCAGAGTTCAAACAAAGGCTGAGCTATACTATGGCTTTAGCCTTCACTTCTGAGATAGGATCTCACGTCATTCCTTATGCCTGATGACCTACACACACGAGTATGAGAAAATCTGAAAGGACATACCTCAGTATTCAAACACAAATCACAATACAAGAGACACCACAACCTTTGAGGACACCATAGTTAACCACGTAGGTTAACTACCACTGTTTTCTAATTATAATACTAGAGAAAAATACCCCAGGCTGCCCAAGAGAAGGGAGATGCAGCGCCTCTCCTAAAGTATTATTCTAGGTGACAGATGACCAAGATATTCTTCATGCAATCTACGCCTGGGCTTTTAGCTAGCACACCTTCATATGCCAATGTCCTGCACAGATGAAGACCACCAAGGTCAGAAAGGTCATGAGGGAGAAGTCAGGTGCTTGGCAATTCTTTACCAATAAAGAAGATCTGTATAAAGGAGTGAATATGTTGATATTAAGATGGGAAGACGAACTAAATGGGGTTCAGGAAGACTGCAGGACTTAGAGTAAAGGAGGTTCCTCTGCCTAGCTTAGAATTACTGCCCTTTAATGCACACCAAGCAAATGGCCCCATGAATCCATCTCTTGCCTCTCTGTGGACTGAATTACACTCTACACGATATACTAAAGACAACCATGAACGGCTTTTATAGCTTTGATGTATGGCATTTTAGTTTAGGTTGCATTACGAGAACAAAACAAGTGGTCATGAATCATAACATTTTATGGGTCTGCTGCTTCATATAGTTCTCTAAAATTAAGCCTCTAAATTATACTCCGCCCTCATTAGGAAAACAGACCAGAAAGAGGAAAGCAGTATAGATCCATGCGGAGAAGATGGTAGGTCTGAGCCTGGAGAATCTGAATATAACTGGTGGAAACGATGGGGGCCTATAGAAACAAGGACAGGGTAGACTGAACAGGACTGGAGGGCCATTGGAGAGCACCTATCAGTAGCTAGAGTTCATGACCCATAAGCTGGGGTAATGGGCCAGCTTTATGGATGTAGCTGGGGTAACAGGCCAGCTTTATGGATGACATCAAAGGAGCACAGAGATGAAACCATCCATCTGCAAAGGAGAGAGAAGACACTGGGGCTGGGGAATGCACTGGGAGCAACTTAGATTGTATTTCTACAGTATTTACTATCCTCTGACAGCTGAGTAACATCACAGTGCTTATATTCCCAAGTCCCCAGAGTCTTTTGAGGGCACAAGCCATGCCTATTATCCTTCAGCCCATTGTCTCAGGGCCCAGTACCCAATGCACATCTATCTACCAATCTGGACCAAATGCAATAGGAGAGTGAAAAGGGCTACATCTTGGTTAAGTTTTGAAAGGTGAGAAAGCTGCTGAGATGGAAAAGCTGTTCCAGCACGTGAAGCTGCCAACCAGCCCGGAGGGTAACAAGCACAGACTGCCCCATGCATGTCGAAGAGTAGAGGAGTACACGTGAATGGTCGGACGAGTATTTGTAGTTAGACGACTTTCTGCTCCTAGAAATGGGTCAACTGTGCCAGGGCCAAGAGATGACTCATTATTAACAATACGAACTGATGTGAGTCATTTAAATACCACTAAGTGACAATGTTGCCAGTTAAGGAGAAGTAATTTCTACACAAAAGTAATTTCTACACAGCAAAAGAGGGGACAATTGTCTGACCAACTGGCTGAATACTGCTCCTTTTCTCCATCTTTCAACAGATGTTAATGTCAGTGTCCCTCCTCCCGTTTCCCAATTATTTAAAGGTTAGAGTCAGTCAAACAAGGCTTGTTTAAACGTAAAGGAAAACAGAGGAAAAAAATAAGAAAAAAAGGGACCAACCTAACAACAATAAAACACAGACACAAAAGTTTAGGTTTTTGTTACTAAGTGCACTCCAAATGTTCCATTTCTCTTTTTCCATTTTCTTCTGTCACTTCTGCCCTAGTATCTCATAAATGCAGCCATTGTGATGAATTAAAAAAAAAGAAAAGAATTTTTTTCTAACTCTCAAAAAGCATGGTTTATGTTGTACATTAACGTTGAAGGTCTATATTACTTTGTGCCTCAGTCTTGTTCTGATTTATTTTTAAAGGCGTTTAATCAATAACTAATGTTCTCCTATTTTTAATATGTCTAAGTGGTTAACCCAGGATTTTTTAAGTTCATTTCTATTAAATGGAATGACCAAAGTCTTTGCTTCCTAGTTCAATGGACTCTGTCCAAGAACGCCAAGAAAGACAAAGAATCCAAGCAATTGGGTGGCTCAGTCCAATGAAGCGTTCACCCTCGGCCCCTGACAGCTCAATCTCAATGCTTCCTGACAGTATGAAGGATTGCTAATTTCTTGTGCTCTCACTGGTGGTTCTTAAATGCTCACCAATGAACCAAATGTTGATCAGTCAATGCCAAAGCATCAGAATCCAAACTGCCAACCCCCTGATTTATGCAGTCCAGAGGCTCAGGAGAGTATCATCTTACCTTGCGGGTTTACCATCAGATCACACACGGTAGAACTCACTGTAATTTACAGCAAGGGCTATTGTGAATGCAATTTCTAATGTTAAAGGTGAGAAAGCAGCAGTGTGTGTGTGTGTGTGTGTGTGTGTGTGTGTGTGTGTATTCATAACACGTGCTGTACCACCTAACTCTTCGGGACTGTCTGACACACGTGGGATGTTTAGCTCCTATGTCCTCATTGACAATCCAATAAGGTAGCAGTATTCCTAGCTTCGTTTTACAGGGGAGGAAACTGAAGCAATGAGTTTACCAGCTGGCTAGAGTTTAATGTCACCTAGAGTGTGAGGAATGACATACGAGGTCACTGATAGGGAGCTATAAGCATAATGTCTGTGATGGCAGGTGGGTAGAAGACATAACTTTGGAAGGAAATAAGAGGAGGAATTTCACTCACTAAGTGACTTGCATGTTTCCACAGATTGTATCTGGGAAGGAAGGAAGGATCAAAAATATGAAGCAGGGTTAGTAGTCTTATCTTTTAAGTGACAAAAGAGCAAAGAAAAATAAAATAATTTGTACAAGAGCATAGCATGTAGGTTGTTGTCGAAGTGCCCTCAGGACCCACCAGTCAGAGGAAGGGAAGCCCCTCCCTCTGGGCCTCTGCAAGTCTCTAATCACCTGCATTCTGCAGTGGTGAGTGTGTGTCCAGAACTCACCACCACCATCAGGGCTGCCCAGAACTCAACACCAGCCTAAAGTCTTGGCACCCAACATTTCCTCTGATGTAGTGACTTCATAGGTCCTGGTTCATGTCTTGTGGCCTCAGTATTTTTTATCTATAAGGTTATCATAGAAACCACTATGCTAAGGAGAAAAGAGTTTACAAGAGAGCAGCACATGTGATCTTTAAAGTCACAGACTTGGGTCAAGTGTAAGAGCATCAGGAAAAACCAAAACCGAAAGCAGAACAACCACCAAAAAAACCACAATCCATCCCACAGCTCCACTAGCTGGCCTCTTGTCTCCACTAGCCGTCCCCACATCTCCAGCTGGTCTTCTGACATTTGAGATATGTATAAAAGCTTACTTTTCTTTGTGAGTAAACGTAAAATCTGTGACAAGACCACTGAAAAGTTTATTTTGTAACTAGACAAGTTTGCCCATTCAATGTAATACATAGTCACCAAGAGTTAACACAGGGCTATATTATAATCCTTTCCTGCAGACCAATACCTCCACAGCCCCATAACAAACTAAATTCTACTTTCCTTAGGTCATTAAACACCTATAATCATTTTGCCAAGGCCAAGAGTGTTCAGCCTATATTCAATACCCAACACTATATGGATTTTTAAAATAATTTAAACACAGTGACCTGACTACTAAGAAAACCATGAAGCAAGACTCTTATTACTCAAGAGGACAGTCTGGACTTTGGTCCTATGTCCATGTAACTGCAGATGTCAATTCAAAACCAGTGGTGGCTGTGTAGAATCCCTGATTGAGACAAAAGCTAAGTGGGGTAAACCATGTGTTCTGGTCAAATTTAACTCATTATGCTCTGATGGCACCACTCTTCATAAAACTACCTTCCCCCAATTAAGCAACAATTTTGCCCATCAGCTCTGTTGGAGCCTCAGCCACCTAGACAGAGAGGGAAGGAGAGCAAGGGTGTCAGGGAGGTTGCTGTCCCTTCTGTCACATGACCACTGATTAACGAGCCTTGAAAGGGATGAGGGAGAGTCCATTTAAGGACAACAGAACCTTTCAGAGAAAGTATATACCCCTAACTGAAAAGCAACTCAAAGCTGTTATTTTTAGACCCCAAAATGCTGAATCATTCCTCACACAATTTTCACAAGATCAATAAAAGAGAAGTAGTTCTCTCCCAGACCCCTTCTCCTAATCGTTGCCTCTTTGAAACACTGTCTAGCCTTTTGGCTCCTAGTTAGACTGAAGACCATACTGCCAAAGAGAGGCAGCGACAGTGTGCTGGCACACCTCAAAGGGAGGAGCTGGAATCTTGAAGCAAGGCTTTTCTTCTTGGGATTATATGTTGAACTTCCAGCTCAGAAAACAAGGAGACTGGGGCTGGGGATGGGACTCTAATACTGGCTACACAGGGATGATCCCATTAATAAGTTCTTCCTATTTTAATGAAAGATAGGACAGACAGAAGGAAGACAGGAAGGAAAGGGGAGGAAGAAAGGATGAGAGGGAAAGAAGAAAAGCAAGCTCAAGTGGGACTGGCTTATTTATACTTGATCATAGGCAAATGGCCAAGAAGTGATGGAAGGTATCTAGTTTAAATTTAGAAAAAAACAAATAACAAAGGGCCAAAGGTCAGAAAACCAGGACAGTCCTATGAGAATGCCGTGACACTGGTCTCAGAGACAGAGTATGGTGTATTCAACCAGGGAAAAATGGTAAACCCAGTGCAGTGTAGACATCTCAGGTATCCAGTGGGCCGCAAACCTGCAGCTGGAAGAATGGTGAGGTGGCACTGTAAAAGTGAGGGTGCTCTCTAAGGTTAGGCCACCGAAATGACACAGTGCTCTGAGATCCAAATCCCAATTATCTTTTCAAGAGGAACAGTGAACTACGTCATTAGAAAGGCTAATCTAATCATTCTTCTGCATAACGACAGAACCAATCCAGTCCCTATCAATGACCCAAGACCTACCACTGTGTATTCTTCAAGGTCATGGACATAAGACCAGAAACAAGTCCAAGTCCTGGTTCAGACAACTTACATTCCAGAAATGGGAATCAACCATAACTGTGACAACATACACCATGTTAGCTTTAAAAAGCAGTGCAGGTCAAAGTGGAGATGGAAGAGTGTAGGCAGGCTGGTAGTTCACACAAGGCAGTCGGCAAGGGTGGGTGACAACATAGCATCCTGGTAGAACTGAAAGATTGGAATGAGACAGTCAGATGGACAGCTGGGAGGCAGTGTGCTTCATTCTAGGCAAATGAGCAATAAAACAAGAGCCTAAGAGGAAGAACGAGTTTGGTGTGTGCCAGGAACAGCAAGGAAGCCAGCAACAGCCAGGGCGAGAGAGGCTGCCAGAGAGAGAATGGCTTAGCATCTAGGAACTCACAGGTGGAGTGAGATGAAATAATTCTCCCCTCTAGAACACTAGGAGGCGGGAGAGAAAAACAACTGTGTTTTATGGTAAGCTTTCAAATAAACTACTGTAAGTCTCTTCTATGTCAAGAATTTTATGACTGCATATTTTATGTAATCCACAGCCACCAATCTGTTTCTATAAAAGCCATGTGTTTAAACTAGTTTACAATGAAGAAGGCACGTAGAAGACAAAACCACTGGACTAGCGGAGCTTAGGGTCCATTGGTGAGTTTTCCTTTGCTTCCCTACTTCTTCCTTGTCGCTCAGGAAGTCAGATACTGTCTCTTCCCGACTCGTGTAGGGCTCATGCATGCCTACATCTTGGCACTTACAAGGTTCTGCTGTCACTGTCTGACCTTTGTCTCTTACACTAGCTATAAAATTTTAGTTACCATCACTGCAATAGCCTCACAGGGTCTAATAGGTGGAAAGAGTGAGTGAAAAATAGGAAATGCTCACTTCCCAGCATAGCCTTCTTTTCTACACCCACAAAAGAGACAGATGGCCCAGATAGCCTAGTGGTCACCTAAGTCCCAGGTGTCGTCCTACTCCCTGATCTGGGTAGCCCCAGGTGACAACAAGCTACTTGTTTAAAGCAGCTTTTCTTAAGCTGGGCATGGTGGCTATTAATTCGTTGGAGGTAGAGGCAGGAGGATTGCTGCTAATTTCAGGCTAGCCTGGACTGTATATAGAGACCTTCTTTCAAAACAACCATCCCGAAAGATCTTCATACTGCGAGTTTATAAGGAGAACTGAGGATGCTGAGGGAGCTTCAGCATGTCTAGGGATGGAGAGGAAGAGTCTCCTGTTCTTATGTGGATGTTCAGGAGTAGAACTGTGTAATGGAGCCTCCTGGGGTAGGGAAGACATTCTCTACCTGCATACCTGTACTGTCCAAAACAGTGGCTACAGAACATGCAGCTACTCAGCACTTGAGTCACATGTAGCTGGAGTCAATGAGAAGCTGGCATTGTTTGCTTCATTGAGACAAAGTCTGGCTACATAGTAAGTAGCGCAGACTGGCCAGGAGCACTGGAGTGCTGGGATTATGTATGCCCCAATAATCCAGCCCTGAATGGGTTTGCAAGTGTACTCCGTTTTATCCTACTTAGAATGGGATACCAGTGTGCCCTAACAGCCCTCTACTCGAACGGTGTGAAGTCCTGCCTCTGAAATTTGTGTGTGTATGTGTGTATGACAGAGAAGAGTGTCTGCGTTTGTGTGCTACATGTGGAAGTTGGAGAACATCCTTCGGGGGCTGGTTTTCTCCTTTCACTAAATGGTGTCCTAGGGATTGAACTCAGGGTGGACAGGATGGGAAGCAAGCAATTGACCCTGCTGAGCCATTTTGCTGGCCCCAAGATACCTCAGATGAGAATGTTTGTAGTCTGTATAGCAAGCTTAAAAAAAGGCTTAAAAAAAACTTAACAACAAACAAACAACAAAACAGCAGCAGCAGCAACAACAACAACAACAACAACAGAAAACAGAATATTTTTAAATTAGAGGAGACTTTCTGGCCCATGGGGGCTGCTTCTGCAGAGCTGAGCATTCTTGTTATAGACTACTGCAGGAAGCCTGACAGGCTGAAAGTAAGTCTACTAATGTCTGCTTTTCCTAAACATCTCAAAAAAAAAAAAAAAAAAAAAAAAAAAATCAGGCGCACTGTGTGGGAGGAATGAATTTTTTAACCTCATTTGTGATTTTGAGTAGGAAATTAAAAGCTGTACACAGGAAAGGCATGGGGGCCTGCTGTACTGGATCAGGGATGCTTTATCAGGGACGAATATCAAATAAGAAAAAGAAACCACAGAGAAGCCCCAATAAACCACCAGAACTTGACAAAATAAAGGCTGTGCTGATGGGTTTGTACAGTTGATGGCTGAGAGATAAGGAAAGAAAAGGAGGGGATTGGAACAAATAAGACAGATGATATAATTAGGATCTGAAACCAAGTGAGGAGGGAGAGGGACCAGGGCTTTGTGGCCACAGGAAGTAAGCGATTTCAAATGTATCTCCAAAGTAAGGCGGAGTTGAAATGCATACATACTGTTTAAAAAAAAAA
>JADRCD010226534.1:10973-60356 GCA_019843815.1 Montemys delectorum
AAGAAGAAGAAGAAGAAGAAGAAGAAGAAGAAGAAGAAGCTATATTTAAATAGCTAAGCATCAAATTGGGCCCACAGTGGGCTCTAGTTTGTGTTGACTGGCATGCTCTCTTCAGCATACCAAAACATCTCTAAATATAAAGCACAGATCACCTTCGGCTGCCTGACATTAACTCCATCCTGCTCCCCACCCCTTGTTCTCCTCTGATTGCCTTCAAGATAGTGCAGTGCCCAACATGAAAGGATTACTATAGCAACGAGCGGGAAGCTCTTTTTATCAGCAGGAGGAGGCTGGGTGGAGTGGCACAGGAAACCCAGAGCAGAGAGTGAGCAGGAGTGCCCACTCTCAATCCTTCCTGGAGATCCTTCACTGGAGGACATGTGTTCCAGAAAATGATGAGCACTTGGAGGGAGGGTGGGTGTGGGAGGGGGGCATTCTAAATGAACATACAGTAATTCTGAATTTTCTTTTTGTGTGATAAGATAAAATCATTGAATTTTTTCCTTCAGAGGCTTTGTAAAAAAGGAAAAGAAAAGGAAAAAAAAACCCTTTGTGGAAGCAATATCTTTGGTGTCTCGAAGATAGTTCTTTTCATATGAAACAAATTCTGCATTGGGTTCCTCAAAGCATCCACCTGCTTATCAATCTAAAAGCTGCATCTTTAAAGGTCATGAGTGAAGGAAAATCAGATAGACTCATTCTAATTCCTAGCAAACGGGAGCTCATTTCTCACCAATCCACCCCGCAGCGCTCAGCAGTGTGACCTTTCACTCACAAAGAGAACAGCAGATTCGGGGCTCCTGTGTAGGCCTTCCTTCCTCTTCAGGAATTAAATGCAGCTCTGATAGTATCATTACACACTTCCATAATACTCCCCTGATAGGGCCTATAAATTAGTGTGACTTTGCCAAAATGCCCAACTAAATCTCTCTTACTGTTACTTGGGCTTAGAAAGGAGTATTAAATAACTCTACCAGAACACAGTACACAGTGTTTTAGCATACAGTACTCCACAGCCAGAGAAAGCTCAGAAAGCCTGCGACTTGCAGAGGTGAACAGAAAGGGAAAAAAAGTTAAAAATAAATATTTAATTGCATGTTGGTGCTTTTAAATTTGGCCTGACAAATTCAGCTGGAAACAGAATTCTGAGAGGAGACAGCAGAGCAGCCCTTCCGTGGCATTTGAGACTAGAGGAGCTTGGGTGGTATTAGGGAATGAGCTGTATATGAGAAAGCTATGGCAAACAGAACCAACTGAAAACCTTCACGTCTCGGAATAATAAAGACTACAAGGCCTGTCTTCTGTTTGCTTGCCCCCCACTGAAACAACAGCTGGAAGGGTCAAAGACCCGGCATGACAGCAGAGACACTGGTTTCTGAGCAGCCACTGACAACCTTGTTCAAATGTAAAGTCAAAGAGATTCCAGATACACACAGGCACACCCAGATGGGGAGATTAGCAGATCAGATCCAAGGCCGCCATATTTACACTAATTTTAGATTACCATACAAATGCATGCAAGATTATTGGGTCCTGTGCAGAGGAAGTTCATTTCTGATATCTTAGGAAGTAATGTCAAGTAATTGAGTTTAAGATACACTAAGGGTCTTGGGCTCCTCACTTATACACAAAGGGAAGTGATTTAAAAACAAAACAAAACAAACAAAAAAAATCTCTAAGCAGTCAATTCTGTGTGCCTCAGTTTCCCTCTCAGAAAAGGGGGAGTGACACATCTTTATATGCTCCCAACTGGCGATTGGACTAAATCAGATGCTTACTATATTTTACATTAGTGATAATTAATAATTCAGGGATGACAAAGTTTCTTCTAAAATAATAATAATCTACACTTGTGTGGTGTGTATTGTGAAACAAATACACTGCCATGCCAAGGAGGGAAGCACTATGTGGCAGATGCTATTTGGGTAGACTCAGTGGACAGGACCTCTGACTTAGCAACCCCTAGATGACTGGAGCTTTCTCTCCTATCTTGAAACGGAATTAACATTTGTCAGAAATGTTGTTTTCTTTTTGCACATGTTGAATCAATATTGATATTCTAATTTAGGAGACAAGGACGGCCCTTGCTATTTGCATATTGTAATAGCCTTCAAGATAATTATGGGATGGATCTTTTGAAGAAAGAAGCCACATGTTTACACTACTTCACTGCCTTTAGAAAAGTAGGATATATGACATTTACCAAATGCTGCAGCAATTAGCCTTCACTTAAGCTACTGTGAGAAAACAACATTAAAGAGGGAGAACAGAAACCAACATGTCCAATGACTTCTTTACAGCTCGTAGATTAAAGATGACTCCTATGCCCTACAGAGCCCCCCACCCCATGAACAACCAAACCCAACTGGCACTTTGGTTTCTATCCTACTGTCTGACCAAATCCTGAACTACTCATTTGATGCATACATAAATATACAATATGCTGGAGTTATGTGCCTAGGAGATTACTATAGTAGTTTTTAATGCCTCTTACTTAATTATATTATTGACTGTGTACAGTACTACTTTACCTAAGAGAAGGCTCAGGATTTTTCACACATTAAGTTTGTAACATACAGTCCATTTATTGAAGTCCCAGTTTCAAGTATTGTAACTCAATTTCTAGATTAACAAGCTGTAAAAGTATTCATTTAAATAGGTATGTAAGAAAATGAAAACAAGGTATCTTGAGTTATTTTAGATGCAGAACATATTGGGAATTTATAGAGGTTTCTGGTATCTACCATGGCTCCACTCAGAGAAGCAGAGGAAAACACCTCTAGACTGGATACTAACCAGGCCACTGTGAAACTCAGCATCTAGATTCTAGAAACAGATACCTCAAATCTCTGGGACACCCACCAAAGTTTCCTCACAAGGAACTGGGAGGCTCTCTTCAGGGAGGATATTTGAGAAAGGAGGCCTCAGACTGGATCCTGGGAAGTGTAATTAATAGTCTGTCATTTGGATATGTTCACAGTCTGTCCTCATCTACCTCAAACTCACATAGCATCCACATGTGGCTGAACACTCCCACCTAGGCATGCTCTCTTCAACCATGGGAGCTTACCTTTCCCAGCCTTCTTCACATCTCCAGCTAATTTAGGTTTTATGTTTCCTACTCTTCCTGTCCCCATAAAGTAAGAGAGCAGAGAGAAGACTCAGACAAGTGTAAAAAGTTCTGAATGATTAAACAGTGCTCTATGCTATGAGGCTGCTCACTCCATAGACACATGCCGACTCAAGAAGACAGCAAGGCTTGTTACCTAATAAATGCACTTTGTTTAGAGTCATTTTGCCAGATGTTATCAATTTAACTATTAATGGTATACACCTCTGATGCATTTCACTCACTCTCCCATCCATACTGAAAAGTAAGTCTTGTCTATTTCCATATATATCAATGAATGCTTGGAAAAGTTAATAACAAAAGCTACTCCATCAATCATGTGCCCCTTTTCCTGGTCACTCCAACACAGTCAAAATGACTCTTTTCATGTGTCACTATTTGCCCTTTGTACATCCTTCGCCCTTGGAGGCCATCATATCTACCTCCCAGGGCATCCACCCTGCCATAGCTGGATTGCTTCCTTTGTGACCACTCTATAGCCTTCAGGCTCTCCTTTCTATAGCCCACACTGCTTTTCATATAGCATCATAGCCACATTAACCCCTTATTTATTCTAACGCTGAATTCAAATCTTTACCCATAGACCTACCACAATCCACATCTGCAGTGTGATTCTTCAGGATGCCTCTATTCAAGTTGAATCAAACTAACTCACAACTACCATTTTCTGGGCATGATGTGGGATTTTCTGCTTCCATGCTCTATCTCATAGCACTGAGGAGGAGCTTTCAGCTTTCGTGTGTTTACAGCCAGAAAGCTTCTAATCCTCAAGCCACTGTGGCTATCCCTAAGTGGAGGTGGGTTTTCTATCCACTGGAGGACTGTTATCTGCTGTGATTCTCATAATCAATTCATTTCTATTAAAGATCGTTTTACAGTGAGTATAGTATCTCACTTTTAAATCATACAGATGGTCCTAAACATAACAGACTGATGTGAATAAGTATTTGTCAAATGAATTAATGAATAAAATTTGAGGTAAATTCCTGAATTATTACACTCCTCCTGTTGAAAATACAAATCAACTTTGAGCAGATCATGAAACACCAGTAGTACCAAGTTCTCCTGAATCGAGTGCCTGATACCTGGAGAATTCCCACAGCGCACTCCACTCCTCACCTGGCAGAGTTTGGCTTTGAAGAATAAATTAGCACAAGGGCTTCACTGGGTATGTGATTGAAAATTAAACTTCTTATAAAATGGCTCCGTTCGAATTTATTAGAAAGCATTCTGTTTTACTGTTTTTTGCTTTGTGGAAAATTTTGTGTTTGCCATGATCAGAAATGGTGGGAGGCAAAGCAGCATCGGCAGAGCTGTCTAGGATCAGAGAGACCCGGATGATGCAATTAAAAGGTGGACAGACAGGTAGACAGATGTTCAGCTGCATGATCAGGAACAAGATTGTATAAAAAGGCTTCTTTGATCATTAGAGAAGCCGCTATAATGAAGCCCTGGATACCCACTCAGTGTCTGTGGCGGCTCTCATCTCCAGCAGGTGTCTTAGAGAGAAAATACCGCAAACACAAACAGATCCACTGCCAGCTAGTCAAAGCTGCTTGGCATTTCTTCCTGTTGATTAAGCCACAAATAAAATCATACGTGTTGTGCTTCTGACACAGGCAGGGTGTACAGTTCCCAATCGTTACAGAATACATCTTTCTGAAATGTTTCAGTATCTGTTACTCTACTGGGATCAAGAAACTAATTTCTGTTCAATAGTGTATCCTATGTGATCCAGAACATTCCCCAGGGCAACTACTAACATGACAGTAAGTAAAGCGCCAAGAAGGATTTAAATGCCTAACACAGCCCAGGATGGTACACTCAGAAAGTGCAGGTATATTGTGAAGGCAGTAGGCAGGACACAGGGACTTAGGAATAATTAACTCTTAGTTATTTAGAAGAAGAGGAAGCCACACTAATATAGAGGAGCTAACAAGGCAGACCTAAACTCCATTCACATTTGACTCTGAAATGCACCCCATGGTCCCTTAGAAGTCACACTGGACTCTCACTTCATTTCTGCACAGTTGAAAATGATATTGGCTTCTCAGATCACACACAGGCAGTGTGTACAGTTCATGGATCATTACAGATTCACCAGCAATGGTAGATGTGGGTGTCACACACCATCTGACAAGGCCAGGGGTGCTGATTAAGGGCTTGGTTGGGAATAAGCCACAAACAAGAGGCTGGAGCACAAGTCTCAGCAGTGTCACTAACACCCTTCTGTACTGGGCATGTCAGTGCACCTACTTGTCTTGGGTTCCTCATCTGAGACATGAAAACAACCCAACACTTGTTATCTGTCTAGAAAGGCTTTGAGAGAACAGCTATGATGCTGTAAGAAGCAGTATGACTCACAGGGGCATGGTTTCTTACAGAATCTGTGGATTGATTTGGCTCCAGGGTTAGGTTGAGGGGGAAGAGAAAGAGCAGAAGGCTGAGAGAGAAAGAGGAAGAGATCTAGTCATTAGATCCTATTTTTATGGCTTGGGGTAGAGGTGGATGTCTCAGTAAATCACACTTTCAGAGACAGATGATCCTTTTGAACCACAATTTCTCCTTTCAGGGTCATCACTTGGGCTTGTGAGAGCTTTCAATGTCATGTGCTCATGAATCACCAACTTTGTTACAAATGAACGGCACAGCCCAGAAGGACCAGAGTGGTGGGTCTCTGATGAAGAGATGGAGACAACACTGGCAGCTACAGGTTGGAAATCAGCCAAGTCACCCACTGGGGTTGCAACACTTTTCTACATTTTCTGTTACTGAGGAGTTTATTCTCAGCACATGCTTTAATTAGTCATCTTGCATCATGTGGCCATTGCTAACCACAGTTGTACACCAACTGTGTTGTACAGAATAAGAGCCAAATGAGAGGAATGGCTACACTTCTCACCAACAGTAGTTCTGTCTGCCCTGGATTTCCACAAGCGGCCCCTTTGCTCTACAACTTGAAATCTCAATATTATACTTCCATTTGTGATGTCACCCGAACACTGTCAGGTCAGACTCTCTCAGAATACTAATATCGAGAAGATCACCATGACATCTGCCTGCTGTAGGTAACAATGACCAGCCATAAAGGTGATCTGAAATTGGCTTCTCTTTCAAGATATCACTAACTCAAATTGCTTTTGTCATAGTTCTTTTCAAAAAAAAATATTTTCAATTTAGAACTGGAAGGAAACATGAAAGAGTGGGCCTGACTGCCCGTGAAGTTCACTGCTATTGCAGTGCTAAATGTGCAGACTGGGCTAGCAAATGAAACACGACAAATGTGTTCTCCCTTATGCCCAAGTATGGTATTTAATACTGTTGAAAAAGGTTTATTTTTATCTTTGACAAGACCAGAAATGGCCAATGACTTTATCTGCAGATGGGATATCCTCAAAAATATTATTTTTCTAACCCATAGGAGAACAATTTTTTTTTTTAGAGTACACCAAAGGTTAAAAAGAAAAAAATGATGAGCACCGTGTATACATATGTTCCCCTGTCAAGCACAGTTAAGGACTGTCCATCAGTGGTTCCTAATAATGTTCTAGGAGTAGCAGCTGGAATACATGGGAATGGCAAGGCGGCTACTTAGATCCACTGTTGGAAAGGCCTTGGAACAGTATTCCCTCTCAGTTAGGAGAGACATAGAAAGTATATCGCATCTCCAAGTTGGACTGCTTTATTATTTTGAGATTCATTCTCATATTCCTGCAGAGTTTTGCAGTTTGACCTATTTGTCTTAAGGTTGGACTGCATTATACATTCTTAAGAAGTGAGGCAAGACAGTGATGGCCTGGAGAATCACCATCAACAGTGTAATCAGTCTCTCTGATAGAGGTGACACAGAGCAATGACACCTTGGCCACCATCTTCCTTTAGGATGGCTTTCTCATTCATTTGAAGACAGGAGGAGAGGCCTCTGCCTTGAATTTTCAATGTTTAAAACTCAGAGAAATACCTTATTTGATTCAATGCTCAGACATTAATGAGGTGAATTTAAGGAGTTTAAATCATAAAGGGGTGGAGACTTTGTGGTAATCTTTCCATTAAAGCATCCAATATTCCATCCTGATTGAAAGCTGACTTTAGATTCACAACTCTAAATGTATTATAACAAGCAAATGCAACTGACTCTTCTAGTTGATCCAAACTAAATTAGACAACAATCCTGACAACAAAAAGGAAAGTAAAACATTAAAAAGAAGAGAAGAGAAGAAAAACATTACCTAAGTAGCTGGAGCAAACTCAGTACTAGCATGTGGCCAATGCTGACTGGGACAACTTCTAGCTGTGCATTTCAAGAGAAAAAAATGTGGGGGATCTTCGTCAGCTACATTATGGCACTAATTCCTCCTTCTTCACCACAAACAGTACTGTGAGTATTAGAAAGAAATAATTTCCCAGCATCACATTTCTTACAGATTTTCCTTTCAGTTATATGTATACCTGTGTATCTATGCATATGACAACAGATATCCACAGATCCCAGAAGAGGGTGCTAGATCCCCTGGCACTGACATTATAGGCAGTTGTGAGCTGCTTAGTGTTGGTGCTGGGAACCCAACTTTGGTCCTCAGCGAGAGCTCTTAACTCTGTGCCATCTCCAGTCCAGACTATACATTTCACACATCTTCACTTCAAAAGCATCCCTTTTCTACTTTTATTCTGTGTTTTACATATTGGAGAAATATGCTATGCTTACCTTTCTGCATCAGGCACGTGTTCTTTAAAATGATTTCAACTTGGAGGGGGGGTGTTGAAAGGCAGGGTGAGGGTGAGAATGAGGTAAATATGCTCTCCCATGAAACACACACACACACACACACACACACACACACACACAGCCTATACATGAAGATGGCAAGACTGTAGAAGAGGGATTATCTGGGGTTGAGGGAGAGGACTTGCAAGAGAAACAAGAGGAGTAGGGGAAGGTGGGGAGGAGGTGGATAAAAGCAAGAGATAATATATATATATTTGAAAATTTCATAATGAATTTCATCATTTTGTGGGCTATATAATTTGAACAATTATTTTAATTATATGTGTAAATCAATCTCCCTCCCTCCCTCCCCCCCTCTCTGTCTGTGTGTGTGTGTGTGTGTGTGTGTGTGTGTAGGTGCCTACCAAGGCTGAACAAGTCAGATCCCACTGAACCTAGAGTTTCATGTGATTGTGACCACTCAGCATGGGTCCTGGGTACTAAGTCTGTGTCTTCTGCAAGAGCAGCGCATACTCTTACCCTCTGACCCACCTAACACAGCACACCATCAAAACTTTTTTTTTTTCAGTAGATTCCATCATCTGTCTTTAAACACAGATATCTTTCTGAATAGGTGGGAGGTCCTACAATGCTCCCTCATGAAGGATTAAGCTAAGGAACTAAAATTAAAAATGTAAAGCAACAGTTCCATATTAACATCTGGTTCCTTCCTTCTTCAGACCAACACCAGGTGGGTTTTACATCTCAGGCAGCTATCAGCGAGTTTGTCACACAAAACAAGTACTTTCCAAATTCTTTACTGAAGAACCCTTGAAACCAAATCATCCTGGAGTGCTAACCTCAGTTGCACAGGGCATAATAGCCTGGATCGATTCTCATTTAAACAAAGAAACCAAGGACAGTAGGACATGAACTCAGAGGGCAGCCTTCACAGTGGCCTCCTCACCGCTTCCCTACCATGGCAGGTCACTGCTGATCGTGGCCCTCTGAAGAGAGGAAGCACCATTCAAATGTGTATGTGGTCCCTGGGCCTAAAGTCCATCTGATCTTGGTCATATCCAGCTTAAGATGGGCTGCACTCTGTTGGTAAAGGGATCTTCCTGATGTACTTCTGAATCACGGCCTTCCTCTGAAGGAGGGGATTTGCACCTCCGTACCCACCCCGCCCCCTCCTCAAGAGAACTATAGCACTTTCATTATTGTTCATAGCTTCTTTTGCTCATCAGGGGGATTTATCCTGAGAGATGGCAGAAGAATCCTGGTCTAAAGCACAATGCTGTATTGATATTTAAGATGGTGTGCACGTCAGCACATTAAAGGGGAAGCCAGGATGAAAAATTCTGGTTATTATTCCAAAGGCTGACTCATGTACACAGAAGGGCCCACAGCTCCTGAGAAGGGCCTGATTTTTCAAAAGAGAGATAGACTAGTGAGAGCTGACTACAGCAAACAGGGAAGGCCAGCATCACTGGCTGTGTGTCTGACTGAGCATGGGGAACACTAAGGGTAACCAGGTGACCCCCAGTAGTGTTCAGCTTAGACCTATTGCCAGTTCTACCTGAAGCCCAAACAGAACAATCAACAACAACAAAGGATCCCCCAGTCTTTTACTGTCTCTTTAAAGTACATCTCAGAAATTTATCCTGGGATCCTAGATAAGGTACACTATCATGTTTGCATCACCTGAAATCAACATTGAAGCTTCACTGAAACTAAGCAACAATATGAAATGACTTGGGACAGCTTGAGCTCTGATGACTTCCCCAGTTACCAGGTGTGTCACCATGACAAAGTGATTAAGTTCTCTGAAGTCTTCATTTTCTTGAAAAATAAGCAAAAGTAAAATGGACGGCTGGAGAGATGCTTCAAAAGATCTGAGCTCCTGCTGCTCTCACAGAGGACCATGATTCAGTTCCCTGCACTCATATCTGGTAGCTCACTATGACCTGAAATTACAGTACTAGGAGATTCAACGCCCTCTTCTGTGCCTGTGGGCACTTGCATAGGTGTATACTGTGTATGTGTATTACAATGAAGTAAACTGTAAAAACAAATAAAGTAAAGCTGGACAAAACAGTCCAGGTCTCATATCTTTATGAAGACTGGGTAGCAAGTGTATTGCAAACCCACATGAGTGTGGGTTTGGGGGAATGGGCCGCTCTCACTTGACTGTATATACTCATCCATTAAAGCAAGACTTACAGAGAACCATATATGAAAAAGAAACAAACAAAAACATACTGCATGATAATTTTTAAATGATATAAAAATATATACATACCTATAAAGAAAGCAGATATTGAATAAACACGCACAGATTCCCCCCATCACAGTGCTTAGCATATGCTAAGTACCAGACTGTGCATTACCAATACAGCTGTTATTAGGAGGCCAGGTAAAATAATCTAATCAGGATGACATGAAATAGTGGGGGCACTGGCTAGCCCAGGTAAGGTTCTCAGTATAAGTGTACTGTGCCATCAATAAGTCACTGGAGTCCTGCCATGAGTCCTACTGTGTGTGTGTGTCGCGGGGGGGGGGGTCCAGATATTGCCACCCCTTGGTCAGTCTCAGGTTAGAAGAAAATACATTACCAGTTGCAATTACAAGATGCTAGGAGAAGAAAAAAAGGGGTGGGGGAGAAAAAGAGCAGCTATTTCTGCTGTTAGAGACGAAAACAAACCAACTGAGAAGAGTGCTTTGATGAGCAGAGTGTGTACTGCCGGGTGTGTGGGCTGGATTCCACCTCATCCTTGGCAAGGGAGGGGTGGAAGAATCCTACAAGTTCAGACTCAACTGGGTGCAGAATGAGAACACCAGCAAAATAGATGTTCTATTCTTAATAACCCTAAATTCTGTTCTCTTTTCTAGTGCAAAGATACAGCATATAGAGTTGGAAAGGAATTTTTTTTTTTAATAAAGGCAACAGATAGGGGAAACAATTCAGTGCAAGATTCCAGTGTGCATGTAATCATGAGCTTTTCTGTGCCTGCATTTTAAAGACTGATGTTTTTTGCTCGAGAGCCAGTGAGCCATTGGCTGACACAGACCATATAATGTGTTGACGTTCCCTGATGGGCAAGCAGGAAAGCACTTATCTGGTTGTGAGAGGACATCCCCTCCCAATATGCAAGTCTATTTTTCTTCCTGCAATAAACTACATTTGTTTGATGTGGTATCTGATAGTTTTATAGTGTTTGCTCACACACTCTCTAATTTGCAAGATTGGGTAATTTGCAGTGGGTCTCATAGGTCATTAGCACAGACTAAGAGCGGCCTGTAAATGATAAAGCAAGAAAAACTGGTGCTCCGTCAAAATGCACAGCTCCACATCATATTTCAAGTTAGGAACTTGACGTCTCCCAATTCCTTCCTCCACCATAGTAAACTAGGTCTTCCCACCCATTCCCTCACTCCTGGGCCCCTGAAGAAGGTGGGTGCAATTGTGAAAGGGATGCCAACCGACTTTATCACCAGTTGGTGGTATATATTGGAAATGCGCAATTATATGAACATCTTGGCACCTGTCCACTCTAAACAGAGTACTATTTATATATGAACCTGAAAGGAAGGCACAAAGCCATCCTTCCTACAAGATCCCCTAGGCCTTCTCTTTTGGCATGAAAAGTACACACGTTTTTGCAAATTTACTCAACATATACAGCTGCATTCCACTGTTTTCATTAAGAATTCACGAGATGAGCACTGTTGGCTTCCATAGGAAGGTGACTAAATCTACAGGGACGTTATATACAAACAGTCTGCTTAGAATAATAAATGCTGCCTGTGCTTTATAATGTTAGACATGTACAACATGGATTCATTTGTGATCCGAGTCTCAGATTTCTAAAACCAGATCCTTGCCTGCCTTGAGATAAACTTAAGTAAATAATGTTTGCCATCAACTCTAAATGAAGAATGACAGTTAAATTTTATAATCATCTTTACAGCTCCAGGACTTACTTTATATTTTCTCAGGCTCATGACCCAAAGGTTGCCATAGCAACTAGGAAATCCTACCTTATCAAGTTCTTACATTTACATTCCTTGCAGCGGCTTCCCTTTATGAATTAAATCCATCATGGTCTTCTATTCTCAAAATAAAAAGTTCTTAGGATTAGCTTGCAGAAACAAGGATCAAATGCTTTGATAGAAATACACTATGCAAAAGTTAATTCAATGGTGGTTTTCTTTGGGGGGACATAGAAGTGTGGCATAATAAACAGCTTACGCCCAAACTTCCTGGCTTCAAAGAAAACTTAAATAGAGACATTATGCTAAAAGCGACACATCCACTGCCTATCTATTTCAACCTAGAGTTATCAAAGAATTAATCTGATTGGATCTCACACATCAAACAGGTACACAGATATACAAAGAATTAAAACTGCCTGTATCAATCCCATTACACACACAGCAATCCTAATAAAATGGGTGACAGACAGATAGATTCAAATTCAAACTCAAGCTTCACTTTCATTTAGTAGTTTTCAATTGTTTTTGGAGTGGCCATGGTAGCCAACGACAGCAATATGATTGCCTTTGTTTTTAGTCACCCGTTATAATTACAGGGCAGGGATGAGGAAGAAATGCCTGCAAGCCAAGACTGCTTAGACTGTCTCAACCATGGTAGAAAGACACTCAGAGAGGAGGTATGAAGGGAAGCTCAGATGCTGAAAGAACTCATTCAAGCAAGACAGGAAACTGACTTCTAGGAGATGCAAAGGAAACCAAATCACCCAGAACCTCAAGTCATGGCTTGACAAGTGCTTAATAGAGCTAATGTTCAGATGGATGGATGGATGGATGGATGGATGGATGGATGGATGGATGGATGGATGGACGGATGGATAGACGGACAGACGGACAGACAGACAGACAGACAGACAGACAGACAGACAGACAGACAGACAAAATAAAAGCAAGCAATCTTCTAGCCTTAGGTGCCAGATACCCGCACCCCTAAGGTCAGATGATTCTCTATATTCTGCTTCTGGGCACCTTCCAGCTCATGCAAGTCTCTGATGATGCACACAGACCTCAACCCAGTTTATATTGTCAAAGAACTCTTCTTTCGCTCTTCTCCACATGCAACAGTCCAATACTGACTTTGAAATTCCTCTCATTTTCCCTGTTTTAGCCCCTGCTTCCTCTAGTCAGGTTCTGCTGCTCAGTCCTTTTGGTCTCTGCTACTTACATGCCTTTGAGTATCAATCTATTCTCTCCTCTCCAGCTTAGAGGCTTGCAGTACAATGGAGAACAGATAAATAGAGAATCAGCTGGCCACAATGGAAGAGAGTTTCTTTAAAGTTCTATTAAAACCAAGTTCCTTCTGCCACCACAAGCTTCCTCCCCCTTTTGTGTTTTCTGTAGCTAATAGGAAACTGACATCTTAGCTTCGGGTTTCCTTTGTAGGGTATGGGGGAATAGGCAACAGCCCACTTCTCAAGTGTTCAGAGAGGTATGGTACACTGGTAATTTATTAGTGGCTCAGGAAAAGAGTTGGAATCAGACTGGCCAGTCACTTGTTCCAAGAAATTTCATTCTTAGATTTTTCTAAATGCATAGGAGCCTTGCAGCACAAACTTTTATGAAGCATAAAGTGTGATTTCTATATAAAATGCCTATACGCTTTTCTATACATCAACCCCCTTTTGTCCAGGAAACATCATTTAATGTCAAAACTTTAATTAAGGTTCATTCGTCAGGGAACAGACTTCACACACAATATCTGCTAAGATGAATGGCCACCCACCTACATGGAGATGTATTATTAAAGAACCTCATACTCTCTTATATAAAACAGAATTTGAGGAAACACTTAAATACTGAACACAATACAAGAGAACTGTATATATATTCCACTTTCTTGAACAAATGACAACTAGGATCATTTTACATTAGTGAGCAAGATGAAATGTCATGAGATATGTCCATCAACCACTGTAGTTGTTAACTCACCCTCAAGGAGAGGAGAAACTACTGGGAAGCCCTTTAATGAACATGACTATGCTCTTTTGTAGGGAGATCCACAAACATATGCTGAGAGCCAAATGTATGACCAGGTCAGAGTTTTAATTTGGTTAATGCACTTCTCATTCATTATTGGGCCTCAGTTGAAACCTGGTAACCAACTTATGGATGCATTGTTGAATTATCCATGCTTCACTTTCCAAAATGAGATGCATTTAAGCTGTCCATCAATGCCTCATGGAGGAAAACAGCAGGATGGATGGAATGAGAGATGCAGTCAAAAATAAGAGAGACTTGCATCTTGTGGTTGAATTTCATTGGTATAGAAAATATCTCTGGCTAATCAAACATATGAGCATAATAGTTATGATAGTGATTTAAATGCGCTCATCTACTGATCCAGATTTTCGAACTCAAGAGCAGATTGCATTGCGCACATGGCAGGAATATTTGCTATAGATATACCTTGAACCTACTAAGAGTATTATTTTTGGTGGGGGAAAGTTGGTAAGAAATTCAATCAGAAGTATTTAAGACAACCAGAGCATAAATATTCTTTGACATTATTTTCCTTTGGAAAAAGTTAACTGCAAAGATAAAATGCCCCAGATAGCCAGATCTTAAAAAATAAAAACATATTACTCAAAAGGTTTACCTTCCATTAGTAGAGAAGACCCATGTCTTCCCCTGCCCCCAAAGCAGTTACATTGTTTCCAAAGATAGGGAAAAAACTATAAGCAACAGCAAAAGGTTGTGGGAACATTTTTAATCCTGTCCCCATACTTAAGCCAAGGAGAAAACTCTCAGGTCCAGTTACTAAGACTGTCTCATGCTGAGGCTAGTGTTGATCTATACCATACAGGTGTAACCAGGTCCCTAGGATCCGAGATTTTCTAGTCTTAAGATTGTTTGTCAGTTTTTAAGTCTATATATAGTAAGACTTTAAATTAATAAGGTTAGAACTGTCACGGAAATGAAAGACAAAAGTTTAAAGTGGTATTATGCCTTACGCTAGCTGCAATGAAGAGCTGTGTTCTGTCAAAAGCTCCACACACCCTCAATGACTCCTCGGACCCCTCCTTGCATGGGAGCGGGCCTGGCACAGCTATGTTGGCGCTTCCATTTTAGAGTTATTTCTGGGATTCTTCTGTTTGAAATCCTCAACTGCAGTGTCCACCTTCAAACCAACTTCAAATGGCTCAGGCCGAAATAAATTACCACCGAGAAGAAAGACCTGCTGCCATCAAGTCTGTCCAAAGGCTATCCAAATGCAAGTCATAAGAGCAGGTTTTGCTAAATGTACCCTCAGCGAAACAAGCCTACCTATCTGGCCTTCTAAAAGCGATTACTGTAAAAGACAGAAAGTTTTTATGTGTTTTTTTTTTTGTCTTCTTTATGGAATATGGTCAAATAGATAAATGCAACAATCAAAGGTTTAATATTACTATGCTGGTGTGAAGCATTCTAGTGTCAGTTGAAGAAATCCACTTGTGTGTTCTGCAAGTACCTATAGGGAAACCTGTGGCTGACATGAGAGGGGAAGTAACAGATAACACTTCACACATTCAGAAACTAGAACCACAAGCTCATTCTAAAATTGCATTTTGACTCGCTAAACTAAACACCAAGAAGCAAGCTGATTCAATGAGCACCATGGACAACAGTGGCACAAGCATGAGTTCTCCCTCAAAGCCTTCTGTGGTGTCTCCCATGTAGCAAGAAATGCAGTTGTTAATAGTACCAGCAACTTCATCACGCATCTACGCACCATTTGTATTACACAGAATACAAATACTACTGTGTTATCCTGTAAATTTCTGAATAAAACTCATTCATTCATTCATTCCTCTATTTAGTCAATTAAGAAATATTTATTAAGATACTGCTGGCAATGAATATAGATGATGATCTCCCCTCTCCACTTCAGACTGCTATAGAGCTGATAAGCATTCAATTAAGCTGCATTTTATATAAAAGGCAGAGATTTGCTTCTGTGGCCTGGCAAGAAGCATTTAAGCAAGGCATAAACTGTACTCGCAATTAAGAATTAGATCAGAAACACACTGCAGAAACCAATAATTTGGGGTTTCAATTCTCTTTTATCTTTTTTATTTTTTTTCTTCCAATTAGCTATAAATCATATCACTACTCATTCATTCTAAGACATGGGAACATTTAAGTGAAGGTTCTGTTTATTCGTTCTCCAAACCAGTGACTAAATTTAAATAAAATGTTCTAGGGGTTAAAGGAACACGCCATTTCTTTGAAAGTTGTCAACCTTCTAAAAAACAAAGTTTTTTAAAAAGGAGCACCAGAGGAGGACTTGGCAGTGCATAATTTGAAACATACAGATTGGCCTCAACCCAGTGGGCTTTTTCAATTCAACACAACCAAGAATTCTGTCAAAGTGAAAAGGAAAATAAAAGAGAAGATGAAGGGGGAAAGACATCATGAAATTTCAGTGCTTTGAGAAAGTTTATTCTTTAAGCTTTGGGTTTTTAGTGAGATGGATGTGCCACTTCAGCTGTGAACAGTCGTTTTTCAATCAGGTCTTTTTTTTTAATTCTTTTATCAATTATGAAACACAAATCTGCAGTGGGTGGCTGGGTGGCTGGCTGGTGACAAGGTCTCTTCACACAGCTCAAGGCCTGTATGGTCCCTCCTGCACATGCACCAGTGTGACCAGCCAGCTCTCAGTAGTTCTAAGGACTGTCCACCTGAGAGAATTTAAACCAGTTATGTTACAGGAAGCTGAGTTGTGAGCCATGTGACCAAAACAGACTTAACCGCACCTATGGCTCAGTGAAATGAGACATCCATTCTGGATCTACTCTCTCCCAGAATAACTTGAGCAAGCACTCAAACTTTCTGACCCTCCGTACCCATGTCTATAAATAGAGATTAAAAACCATTTTTTCTGGAGATATTAAAGGAGCAATGGGTGATCATGGTTAGTCACATGGTGTGATGTGGCTCCTCAACCCACTCAGTCAATCTACAGATTATTTTGTTTTTGTTTTTGTTTTTTTTTAAAACACATCAGCATAAGAGCACAATGTCAAATACATTTTTTTCATAAGAAAAGGGGGGGCAGTCTCTTGCGTGAGAAGCTTTGGCCTCCAGGCAGGCTCCTTGCCCACTGTGAGGCGGTGCGTCTACCTATGCACAAAGACTTAAGAGTTGAGCATGTTGATGTGTTTGCTGTCGGTGCAGGTGAGTAGTAATATTATGTGGGAAAAGAGTTAATTTGAGGTAACATGCTGAAAATTAAAGACACAAGCTTTGATAAATTCTACATTTGGTACCATCAAATTTCCTGTTCTCTAAAACACAAGTTTAAGTTCCTTCAAAGACAAAAATAAGGTAGAAGTAAGTCATGTTTGTACTGGGGACAGGCACAAAAATAAAGATAACTTATTAAAAAAATACAAAGACAAGAAGGTACAAGTCCCAAGGAGGTTCATAACTAAAAAAAAAAAAAAAAGGAATTCTCCATTTATATAGAATCAGACAGTAAAGAAAAACAAATCTTAAATTATATTGATGAAAATATTCCCAAAGCTTATAGGACCAGCCCTCTTAAACTGAATGTGACTATATATATGTATGTATATGTGTGGCTGGTATGTGTGTGTGTGTTGTGGTCCAGATTGCTGAGTTTATCTGATACATAACTCCTACCCCCAGATAAGTGAGGCGGTGCTAAACTTCATCACTAGATTCTAGAAAGAATAGGAAATAGTCATTTAATAAAAGGCTGGTGACAGGGAGATGGTCTTGGATATATTTTAGCTTCTGATCTAGAAACACACACTTTTAAATGGAGGAAAGGTGGAAAGAAACATTTCAGGGGACACACACGTCTGTAGAGCCTTATCACTTCACTGTGCTGTGAGCAGCTTTCAGAACCATCTGATAGCAGAGGATTCTATTAGTTACACACATTGTATACTGGAAAAACAAACAACTGCCACTTTACATGGCTCAAGTAATCCATGATCTAACATCCCAAGAAAGTAGGGAGAAGGACCATTGTACAATCTCCTATTTTCTGTGACAACGGAGACCTGTACCTGCACTGTTCTCATCACAGTGTCAAAGGGCCTTCTTAAGAGTAAAACAAGATTGAATGAGCATGGCTGACCCCCAGGGAAAGGAACAACCCACCGAGATCACTGTTACCTTCATGGCTAACCTTGGCTGAGTCAAGTTCTTCATACCAAGGATCTCACTTGGAACTCAGAAAAGGCCCCAGGCTAAGCCCCACTTCATTCATAGGTGGTTACATGAACTTATAGTGGTCTAGGACCTTGCCTGGGTGCCCAAGAATCTCACATAAGAGAATTCCCTTTACTTCTGGGGAGAAAAAAAGCCTTAATTGGCATGGTGCTGCATTGTACAACACTGAATATGTAAACTATGATGATCAAATCATTCTTTGTTTCAATAACCCCAGAACTCTTCTCTTCCAGTTCCTTATAAATTACACAAGAACTGCTGTAAAGCACTCTACCCTGCAGGGGGATGCAAGAACTCATTCTTCCTAGCTATCTGTATTCTGGTACCCATCTCTCAGGTCCTATGGAGTTCTAGCCCTTACTCTTCTAGCCTCTTGAGTTCAGCTTTAATATGAGTTGTACTCTGTGGCCTGGCTTACTTCACTTAATACAATGTCCTCTAGCCCCATCCATTGTACTACAAATGGAAGGGTTTCATTCCTTTTTATAGTTGAATAAACACATCACACTTTCTTTATCCATTCATCCATGCATGGGTGTCTTGTTGATCCTCTGTATCTTGGCCTCTGAGAAGAGTTACTGAAAACACAGGTATATACATATCTCTGAAACACTAATTTCTTTTGGAAATAAACCCAGGAGTGGAATAGCTGGATTATATACTGATTGTAGTGTGTCGCAACTAGGTAAATGAAACAATTTTAGCACTTTAGACCAATATACATAATGCATACTTCTCTTTGTTCCATTTTAAAATCCAGATCACATAATAAAATGAAAAAATTCTCTGCACAAAGAAAACAAAACTACCAGCATGTCCAAAATCAGGGTATCTTTAGCTTTAACCTCGAGGGAAGGATAAAGGTTTTGTTCCCTTAAGGTATTTATTCATCATCTACTATTGTTTACCAACCACACATTGATTGAATGACCCAGCATGAATACAACATATTCTCTTCCTGCAAGAAGCTCACAGTGAGGTGTGGAAAGCAGAAAAAGAAACAAGGTACACAGCACCTGGACACTGTAGTAACCGTCATATGAGATGCTGGAGTTAAGTGAGCCAAGTGAGATGTGGACAAGTCCACCATCGGAAAAGCAATGTTCTGTTTCTTGCCTTAAAGCCACTTTGAACTTCTATTGTTGGATGACTCAATTTAATGTGCCCTAGATATTGTGCTTGTTTACAAACAATATCACTACAAGGTGTGCCCGCCCGCGGGCACACACTCACTCTCTCTTGCGCTTGTTCTCTCTCCCTCTCTCTCTCTCTCTCTCTCTCTCTCTCTCTCTCTCTCTCATCACCTTTAGCAAGCAGTTTGACAGCAGTGTTGACTGCGGGAGGGGCAGGGCATTCTATAAACACATGGCTGAAATGTATAGTCTTTATTGAGTAGGCTTACTACAGCTAACTTATGAGCATAAGATGACTCAGTCTCAGGAAACACTTTAGAACCACTCTTATCTTATGCAGTGTCAACACTAAAGCTGTGTCAGGGGTAAGATTATCTAGGACGCAGACAGCATGCATTGAGCTTGGCTTGGTACACACTTGACTTTTACTTCCTGTCCCTCCCCTGCCAAAAATGTAAGAAAACTCAAGGTGATTTTTGTCCATACAAACCTAAAGTTAAGAGTTTGCTCATATTTAGACAGTCAGATGACAATACTGTCTAAATCCTACCTTAAAAATGACATTTAGTACCCAGCAAGAACTCTGATAATCCTTTGTTTGAGAGAGAGCAGCAGAAGAGATTAAAGCCAATCTAAGTGCAGGCTTACAGGTCCCAGAGATCTGGACATATTTCATCCTGCAGCGTCTAGGAGGTGGGGAATAGAATTCCACTATGCACCGCATTCAAAATATCAGACATAGCTTCAAAAATCTAATCAAGGTAGAGGAAAATATGCTGTTGGTGATTTTTGAGCTCCTTAGAGGAAAGATAGGAGAAAAGCAGAAGGCAGTAACACTGGTAACCATCTTTCATGTCGCTGCAAGAGCTGCTTGTGAAGAAAGATCACGAATGGAAACCTGATTTTTGCATTAGTCAGTGGCCATCTGTATATGCTATGTGAGAGGATTTGCAGGCCATAGTAATTAAGCCTTCTGGGTTTTCTTGTGTAATGACTAGCATAGCAGCAGTACATGTAATATCTTCTCAAATGGAAAACCAACCAGCCAAAAGCCAACCAGCCATCCAAGCAAACAAACAAACAAAAAGCCAACAAACAGCAACAAACCAAAAACAAAAACAAAATAAAAAAAACCAAGCAAAACAAAACAAAAACAACCCAAAGAAATCACAAATCTACCACCTTCCCTATTCAATCATGCTTCTCAATGCGAAAGCAGAAGGAGTTGAAACCTTCAAGTGGTCAACAGCAAGCATTTGCCTGACAGACACAGAGCAATTTCAAAGTGAAACAACACTTGTATACAAAGTTCCCAGTCCTTGCAGTTAACTTGACGAAGGTGAGCTAAACCGCCAATTTCTACCATCATCTCTGCAAACAGTTTTGGCTCAAACAGCTCAAGTGGGAATGATTCACAAGGGCAGCATTGGCTACTGTATACAGTCTCACAACAACTGTGCGACTTACAAAACAAAGATGGTAGGCAGCAAATTGGTTAGGAAAGCCTAAGGTTCAAGACACTCCAGCAACTCCATCTCTGCTTCCATGCAAGCCCAGCTGCAGGGATGACTTGTCAAGTTTCTTTCTCCTTTCCTGTCTTTCCTTGCATAAGACTAGTTAGATGACTAAACTCCTTCCCATGTGAGCAGAAGAACCAAGATGCCTTCCTGACCATGATGGCTAAGAAGGCTGTTTCCCTTCTACTTTTCCTTTCCCCCTTCCAAGAAGCTGAAATGGTGTGGCCAGGATGGTTCCAGAAGCTAGCATACAAGATGGCAGAGCCTCCGGTAAGCTTTGACTATTAAAGGGCTGGGTGATGCTGAGGTAACCAGATATGTGGCCCACCCAGGCTAAGCTAGCATATATATATAAGAGGTAAATCACTAACTCAAGCCACTACAAATGCCAAGCTTTCTATCTTCACTTATGAAGTCCTAAAGAACTACAGATAGAGACCACAGTGCCATGCATAGTTCTCTCTGCTGCCTGTCACCAGTGACCAGCTCATCAGTGAGGTCACATGACCCCTCTAGGGCAAGAACCTTCTAGGGTAACCCCATACAAACACCAGCCCTGTTTCAGTAGCCAGCAGACTTATAAACACAGCAGGGCAATAGAAGGAGCCTTCCCCTGGGTTCTTCACTCTCCACTGCCTGGTAAATTGTGTGTGAGGATTACGTGGGTGGACACTGGAGGGGAAAAGAAGGGTAAAGAATCACTAAATAATTACCTTAATGAGCTCAGGTTCCTATTATACCTCAACATAGACACTTTTTCTTCTTATCCCCAGGGAATTATTTTTACTATGAATATAAAAAGTTCTCTCGCACACAAAATAATTGTCCCAGCCCTCCAACTTCAAAGGACATGCCTCAGTGTAATTAATAGAAGTGAACAGCACTGATTTTTAAGAAACACAGCAAGGCAGACAAATGAGCCCTCCCAGTGCCGTCTACACCAGGGTTACACACATGGGCGTGTGGAAGTGTTCCTTCTCTGCTCATTTATGAAGAATTTACTTTAAGTGCCTCCCAGGTACTATGCTGGATGCCACAGACACAGTCATAAACAGTGCACATCATTCCTGGGCCCAGAAACTCTTTCAACAGGAACTCTCGGAGCCAGCTAGCCTGACAGACATCGCAGCAGTGAAAGACAGACAGCAGCAAAACGCCCACCAGGCCACCACTCACAAGACGTGCCAGGAGAAGCAATGCCAGGGAGATGATTCCATCTCATAGGCAAAGTGACCATACCCAAGCAAATAGCTTCCAAAGCTAAATCAATTCCGACTGTGACATATTGGCATCTAGAACAAATGGTCACTTTGAGCGAGAACTTGTTTAGTAAATTAGGGGAGGGAGTTCATGAAATGGTGGAAATTCCAGCCAAGCCACTGGGATGTAAATTGTGATCGGATTCTGAGCTGACACGTTAAACAGTTTAATTTAGGTACAGCTCTCAGCAGTGTTGGGCATATTTGAGAGAAACAGATGCCTTGAATCATTTCAAAGTACATTCCTGTCAGAAATGTCCTTTGTGACACTGAAATCAATTTCCTACGCCTTTACTAACTGTTCTACGAAAAGAAAAAAGGAGGAAGGAGGAGGGGAAAAAGACTCTTTTAATCAAATGTCTTCCCACTGAGGCAAAATTAAACCCAAACCTATTAAACAGCACAAATTTACGTTCAATTTTTATAATTAGTGTTGCTGTGACAGATAGGACCACAATAGGACCGAATGGGACACGATGCATTTATATCCTGGAGAACTACCAAAAGTCCTTGATTTGTTCGGAGAAAATGAGGGAAGCCAGACAAGGGCAGTGCTGGGTGGAAGCTATAATCCAGCGAGAGTCCACACATCCTGAGGACAGTGCGTGAGGGGTCTGCTTCACTTAAGAATCTCCATGACCACCTGTCCCCCATGGCTGAGAGCATTTACCACTGTGTTATGGTGCCTGTACAGATGCCATGGAACATCAAACACAAATCTCACGTTAGTTAAAAAATTAATAAGTAAATCAAAATGCCACCAAACAATACACGAATACTGTCCCATCCCTCCTGAAGGGGGATATAGTTCCTCTGTCCTCTACCTGAGCAACACTGACCAAAAATACAAAGATATTTTCTATTGGGAGTTTCAACCTACCACAAAAGCCTGTACTTTTGAACACATGCTCATGCACATACACAGTGCCATTTGCTTTTGGCTGAGAGGCTGAGAGAGTACACACACACACACACACACACACACACACACACACACACACACACACAATATTACCCTTGTAGCTTTACTTGTAGCCACTGTAGGGACCCAGATTTTTTTTTTGAACCCAGGCATTCTCAGAAGTCCCTGGAAAATTATGTTTTCTCAGAACCCATGTTAATTCACCAGCCATGATGACAAATAAGATACTACTTTTAATGCTTATTATGGAAGGTTTGCTACATCGTGTGGCTATTAAGGACATGTGAGCTGACTTGTGTTCTACACTTTCAGATGACACAGTGACAAATCTATGGTCAATGAGACAGACAGTTGACTTTGAGAGAGTGAGTGACTGTGGGGAAGGACTCCTGTGAGCAGCAGGACAAAGCTCGTGGGGCCCTGCAGCCAGTGGGTGCTTTCTAATGCCTCTGTGACTGCTTAGGAGTCAGAAGTCTGGGACACAGGATTTTTAAAACTCTGGGCCACAACCCCCATCTCCTGCTTAGCATCAGTTCTTGCCAAAGTGAAGAGGATACAGAAACACTGAGGTCACTCACCACACAAGAACTCGTTCCCTAGCAGAAGCATTAAGTAGCAAGCCCGACCATAACCTGTGCTAGCCCTTTAGTCATTTTGCGATGGTTCTGCTCTGTTGGTGAGGGTACCCTACTCCTTCCTCCTACAGAGGCAGCACAGCTTTCTCCTTCAGGATGGACAGCACAAGGAGCTGTGCCTCCATGCCTCGGCAGGGAGTTGCTTGCGTCTTTTCTTTAATTGTCAGGTCCAGTTTCCTTCCTGGAGGTGGGTGATGCACCTGGTATGCACACACCTGCTTGTGCCCTTGTGAGCATCGAGGAAGGCAGAGCAGGAGTTAGGGTGTCCTGCTATATCATTCTTGGATATATTCCCTTGAGACAAGGTCTCTCACTGAATCTGGAGCTAGGCTGGTGGCTAGCAGGCTGCAGGGATCCTCCTATGGTCCCTCACAATTCTATGATTACAGGTTTTTACATCTGTTCTACTGATTTGAACTTGGGTCCTCCTGGCTATGCAGCAAGGGTTCTTATCCATTGAGGCAACCCTCCAGACCTACTAGGACCTTTAGCAAAGAGTAATAAGGACTGCGTGACAAGACAAAGTTGAAGAAACACAACATGCTCTGCTGACTTCCTAGTCAGCAAAAGCTAATGAGTTGCAACTCACGAACAACTCAGTGTAAAACCACAGTGTGTGCATGTTATGAAATTACTCCACAAAAGATTGCTTAAGCAAATTTACAATGAAAAACAACATCAAAACACCAAGGAGGTGGAATGAATATAAATACAAAGTGCACTTAAACACCTGACTTTAACGGAGAGGGTGCGGGGAACCCTCAACCTCCAACAGTGATTTTTTTTCCCCCACAGTGTAGAGTAAAGTGGGATCAGCAGCCAGCGGACACTTCTTCAGTCAGTATAGAGTTTATTCAGGTAGGTAAACCCAAACACAGAACATTGATCTTCAATTGGCCCACCCCCCGCCATGAAGATAGCATGCAAAAATCCTTCCACGGGCACTCTTCAAGAGGCTGAAATAAACACACAACACCTGGGGATGAATAAGAAAAATTTCAGTGGGGCCCGTGGGTCTCTCAAGAGCAGTTTAAAACTAGCCTATAAGCTAATAAGAGTGGTTATAAACTGTGAACAACCAATGCCCTACGAGGAGGAGCATCTATCACCTTAACATGCTTAAAAAGTGGAGAGGGCTCATCCGTGTGCTCCCGGCGCTTTCTATTAGAATGTTAATTGTTCATACTGAAGAAAAGGAGACATAAGGATGGCTTTCACCATCATGTGTTAAGTTTATTTTTGTTCTTCTGACCGGTTCCCAAGGGGCAGGAGGCTAATGACGGTTCTTCATCATCAACTGCAAAGGATATTTACATCCATCCTGTAACCATGACAGCTGTGTCGCTGATTCCCTAACTGCCTCTGCCACACGAACCAATCATCTGGCATGAAGCTGCAAGATGGAGTGCCCCGCAGTCATTATTCACCAAGCACTTTCATTAACAAACTGCCCTTAATTACAGTGGTAATTGCAAAATTATTTCATAGCAGCAATTATTTTTCTCAGCCAATCCAGGCTATGTAAGTAGGACATTGCCTATGAAGATGGCATAAGGCCAAGCAATCTATGACCAAAGATATGTTTTAATTGTATGACCAACTTAGTTTCAAAATATTGCATCAGAGGGCTCTGGAATTATATTACACAGCCCATTATACAACACACAAACACACACACACACACACACACACACACACACACTGATAAAATGAAGCCAACCTTTTCTGTTCTTTATATGAAAGCAAAATGCATTCGCAACATTCACATTAAAGTATCCAAACCAATGCTTTTGTCTTGCACAGTAAAAATAATGAATTTCTGGCTCTCAACCTGTTCTAAACTGAGAACTGCTGAACAAACCAACTGATCCATTAGAAGGCTGACTCCCCTTCACCAGCTTCTTATACTTAACAATCTTTTGTCCTTTTATTCCTTCATATTTACACATGTACTCAGCTATGAGAGAGGACTGGTTTACTGACTTATAGGTTTCAGAAACAAAATCATAAGTGTTCAGAAAATCACAACCAAACATACAAATTGTAGCCAGAAAACCATCTGCCCTCCATTGTTCCTGTTTCAACTTGAAAATTCATAAAAATTTACCCTAAGGATAAAACTAAAGCCACAAGACCTCACCTGGGGAAGTGTGAGTTTTATATGAGGTTAAAAGTGCATGGGATCTGGGGGCTAGAAGTGTGGCTTAATTAAGATAAAGCTTTAAATACCATAGCGAGATGATAGCAAGGCAAGAATACTACTGTAGGAAGTTTGGGTATTATCTGATAGATAGTGAAGACTTGTGGAAGCAAGAGATGGAGGCAGCTTTTGCTTAAATAGTGAACAAAGAGGCACAGGATGGAGGATGCCACAGGCCACCCTGTGAGTGCAGTTGTATTCAGTGATCATCAGGTTCAGAGACGTAATAAGCATGTACTACAAGATTGCACTGAGGTCCTCCCTTGTAGGAGTAGGCAAATGTAGAGAGAATAAGTAAGTAAGGATCTGTAATGTAGCTGAATGCTTCATGTTTTAAAGGTCTATACAATGTTAACATAAAGCTACTGAGGAAATAGAAAGAAATAAGAATAACTAACATTTATTACTTACTTCTTACATGCCTAGCATTGGGCTAAATGCATTTGGTGCAATAACTCCAATGGTAACCACAAACAATAGCATCCTGAATTAGAACTTATTTTTATGACCATTTTTAGAGACAAGAAAACTGAGGTACAATGAGGTTAAACTGCCCAAGGTCACTATGGCAAAGAATGCTAGATGCCTAGCATTTATCTATTCTTCCTTTCATCCTTAGAAACAGAATCCCTCTCTTTACCCTATCCCCAGTAAAGACAGAAATTCCCACCTTCTTGACATCTGGGCGTTGCCTCTGTGAGCATTCACATGTGTGCATACATGCACAAACATGAACACACAAACATGGTGGGGGGGGGAATCACTCTGGGAAGGCTCCTTTAGAGACATAAGTAATTTCTAAATGACACAGTCACACAGGATAGCACACTGGGATCTGAATACAAACTGTTGATTCAAAATCCTTTGTTCTTCCTGTACAAGTGTTCAGCTGCTTAGGACGAACCAAGGCTAGAGATCACCACTACTGGCTAAATAACAATTCTCCACCTAGACAAAATTAGTGTGAAGTAGATAAATATAAATGGGAAAGGTGACTATGGAGGATTAACACAATACCAGTTTATTCTAAAACATTCTTTATCACCCTAAAATTATCAGGCATAAGTTTAAGTTAGTTGCCGAGACGCCTCCGTCCGCCTGTGTTGAACAGAGACACAGGAGAGGCAAGACATCCATATATTGAGTAAGTGGGAAGTAGTCTAGTTCCTCTCGTCTATTTTAATTAGAAGGAAACCCAGTTCTGTAAGGAAATGAAATGCCAATGATTTTGCAATAAAGTCTGTTCCCATATAAAAATAATTTTAACTTCTCTCGCCTGAGTTTTTAATAATTTGTAGGTTGAACTCCATTATTGTTTTGCATTTTCTCTGTAGAGAGGTATGCACATACACACATCTCCCTTTATTACATGTTGGTGAACAGTAAGTAAAAGGCTAACTATCTTTTATTATGAAAAAATGTAAATTTACAGTAAATTCCACACCTTCCCCTTTATCTGAAATCCTCACATATCCTGTGGTTGGTAGAAACCCAGAAGAGAAAAGAGATAAGCTTCATTCAGCTAAATAGGAAAGTTGAGTTGCCAAGCAGGATTTCTGGAAAGATGATGTAGTCATGTACTTTGTGGTCTACAACACCCTTAAAAAATCAGAGAAAAGAGTTTCTTTATAGAATTTCTGCAGCTTTTTTTCCCAACATAAAATGTGGGCGTTAGCCAAAGAGAAATTACACACTCTGATTAAAATATTAGTTTTGAAGTTCATGATTTAACCAGGATTCCAATCTAGTTTCTGTAACACAGAGATGAGACAAATGGATTATTCCATTGAAAGAAACTATTGCTATATTCTACAAGATCCACATAGTTCATGCTTTTAACAACATTACAGACAGTAAGTGAATGTATTTCATTTTGATGATTTCATATATTGCATTAATGAGAAAAAATCGAGGCATATTATCTTAAGATCTAAAATATTGTGCAATTATAAGTTTTATGCCAGCTTTCAAGTAATTCAGTTTTTCAAAGATAGTAAAGGGAAGACTTTGAGCTAGACAGATACAGATAGTGTCTCCCTTAACAACGAAAGTACTTCTACTCAACAATTAGATTTCCCTCCTGGAAGACTGCACAATCAGAGGGAAGTACTGGATTCATTCCATATTCTGTTCACTTAGGGATGTTTTTAACATCCTCTGGCGTAAATACTCAAACAGTAAGCACACAGTACCTGGGGAAAATGTCTACTGCAGGACACTCACTAGGCCCTCCACAGTGACTAAAAGCAAACATAATAAAACAACCTGACATAAAAAAAATCAGTGCTTCTCTATCTAGCCAATCCTCTTCCAGCACTTTAAAACATGCAAATCATATTCCAATGCATTCTTAATGCCTGCCCCAGATTAGACAAAACAACACCAGGGTAATGAAAACCTTCATAGACTTTATTTGCAAATAACCACGCAGTTAGTGCTTTGTCCCCCTAACACTATAGTTCAGTTTATGGTAGTGTCCAGGTCCTCCAAGGTTTTCTGATGACACCATTGCCATGTGCCCCCTCTTCCTGGCAGTTTTGTCACAGTGGTATGACACTCCAGGCACAGCATACCACAGGGTTAGAGCGCTGCTTAAGGGAACTAGAGGAAGGCAATCATCACCCACAAATGCACCATCTGCTGTGCCTTGCTGCTTAATTAAACTAAAACTGGTAAGTTCTTAATTCTCACAGCTCATAAAAACAAAGGTCACAACAGAGCACTGGTATCACGTACCATCTACACAGTGTACAGTTGCTGAAGTATGTGCTGCCAGCATCATTCAATAGAGAAAAAAGAAAGCCCCCCCATTCCACTGACGTCAGAGCAGAGCATGATTCCATCGGGTTGACATCAGATCAATTGACAAGACAGTTGCCTCTTCAAAATGAGTGACTAGAAGGACAGAGTTTCGATGCCTGGCCATCATTCTTCACATCTCCCCCAAAGCAGCCCTTGCCAAGAAACTGCTTGTATATTATTACAAGAATTTTTATGACCTCATTCATTCACCCATCCATACTTCAGTTGCTTATCAAGTGTTATGTAAGCATTTGGGAGTGATATGAAGATGCATCAGACACACAGACAAACACAGTTGCAAATGACTTTACCAACTACAACTTTATTGCACATAGGAGATGATAATTCATGCATTTGGAATACACAGTTCAGGGATGTCTAGAATGTGCTAGAAATCTCTAGGAGGTTCACAGGGCCCAGTAACTGTCACTAGTACCTAAGTTATGAAGCCTGCCATCATCCCCAAACCATTTCACATCCACAAGCAGTCATTCTCACATCTCGTGCCCATCTTGGCAACCAGTAATTTATTTTCTGTCTCTATAGCTTTGCCTTTCCTGGAAATTTCAAATAAATGACACTTCTCTCACTTGGCATGTTGTTTTAAGCTCATCCATGCTGTGGTGTGTTCTGTTATTAAAGATTGCATAATATTCCACTGGGTGGATGTGCCACACGTTCCTTATCTATTTGTGAAGTAACGTGCATTTGGGTTGTTTCTGGGTTTTGTGATTATAGATATTGCTGCAGAATATTCTCTAGCAAGTTTCTATGGAGACGCATTTTCATCCCTGGGTACATTGCTAGGCATGGAACTGCTGGATCCTTTGATCACAATTTTTAATACTTTGAGAAACTGCTAAGCTGTTTCCAAATTGACCACATCATGGTACATCTCTACCAGGAATGTATAAGGTTTTCCACACCTTTGCCTGTAATTATTATCCTTTTTTTTAAACTTTAGCCATCCTGGTAGATGGTGAAGCAGTTATCTTACCACAGTTCTGATTTGTATTACTCTGGTGTCTATGATAGCAAATATATTCTGTGTGTGCTCTGCCCATGTATCAGCTTAGAAGATGCTCTAAATACTTATTTTTAGAAGCCTTTAGTCAGTTGTTTGGTATAAACATATGAAATACTATATTTAAAATCATTTCAGCTCCAATGTGTGGCCTTTCCCATCAAATAACTAACATGTTTTTCTTATCTGTAAATTCCTTTTGATGTTTAAATAGAAACCTAAGTGTCTAAACCCAGAAAATGTCCAAATTCCACAGTATATTTTAACATGGGGGTTGGTGGGAAATTTTTCATTTGACTAGACAGCTCTCTCTAGCCAACAGGCCATTACACAAATCTACTAGAAGCCAACTATTAAGGATTTCTAAAGAAGACAAATGACTTAGAAAATACAAAGTTATGGGAAATTCGAGAGGATGAAATGACAGAAAGGCAAAACAGAAATTCAGTTTTAAACAAGGACATTTATGAAATGCTATAGAGGTAAAGAAACAGGCTTGGAATCTACTTGAACTTCTCATGGAAGATAACCAGGAGTTATTTCCCAGAACCCTGAATGAATGATGACATCATTTGCCAAGAAGTTAGAGGAGGGGGTGGAGGGAACAAAAGCTAGAAATACTACAAAGGAGGGCAGGTTACATGACTGTGGCTTTTGTAATGGACAGAAGGGGACACGTGCTCAAACTGCTGTGAGCCTCAGTGAGTCTGGGAGACAAGAGTGGTGGGGAGGGGACAGGGGTGTGGTGCAAGGTGACACAAAGAACCCAGCAGGGTGCAGGCAGAGAGTTCAGGAACAGGTCTAGGTTAGGGGTGCTGGTGGGGAAGGGAGAGCTGCACTCACTCACTTACAAGCAGAAACCTACCTTCTTAACTCCTTTCAAGCCAAATCTCTCCAGCTTGGAACAATGGAGAGCTTAATTCAGTGATATGGTTATGAAAGGCTGATGAATGAAAATAATTGATCCCCATTATCTCTTCAGCACCTTTAATGCAGCAGCAACAGTGATCACCTGTCTTCCCCCTGAAGTCTCTGAACTGAATCATGCATCTTGAACTTCCTCGACTGCAGTTGCCCCCACCCCTTTGCTTAACTTAACATTTCTTTCCAAAGAAAACAAATAGAAACAAACAATAAAATAATGGTTTAGATGCCACTCTGTCCACAAGAAACAAAGGAGACTCAAAAATGAAGTCAGCAGCCCTTGTAGGCTGTCCACTGCCAGTGCCCATCTGTAACTGTTCTCTCTCGCTGCAGTGTCCAAGGAAAAGGCTCATGGCAGCAGAAACAGAGACCTTACCAAGCAATTACGGGTGAGGAATCTTCTGCCAACAGTTAGGACAGACCGTAACCTTTCTTCCCATGGAGCTTAGCATCATCCCATGGCCAAAGGGAGGTTTGGTAAATACTACATGCTGAACAAGTAATCAAACTGATGGGAGAAATAGAAAAACAAAAAAACTAAATATGAGGAATGACCAAGAGGAGAAGCTGGGTGCTTCTATGAGAAGCTGAAGTTACCGCGCTTCCTGCCTCCTGTAGGTGGCGCCAAACTCCTTGAAGAAAGGGACAAGCAAAGTGAAAGGCTGCTACTGTGTCTACATTGACAGACACACTGACTGGAGAACCCTCTTCTGAGTTAGCAGTCTCTCTTCCAAGGTAGCTCTTCTTCACTGTGTTGACAAGCTCTAGATCAAAGAAATGGTTCATCTGAACTGCGTTATTTACGAGCTGCCCTTTCCCTCTGAGTGCCCAGCCTCACATTACCAGTTGACCAGCTCCACTGCAGAGCTCCACAGTGTTAGGCAAATGGAAGATTCGTTACAGTGACTATTAAAAGGATTGGCAAAGGTAAAAGAGCATTTTAAAGCCATTAGCATCCCTTGCGTTAAGTCTTAGTAAAGAAATGTCACAAAGCTGCTATTTAAAGCCACCAGCCAGAAACTGGTATTCACAGGTGATCTAAGTTGGGCTACCTTGGCAGAGGGCTCTCAAGCCTCTGTATGCCCCTGATCTGTCAGGCTTGGTCAACACTCCAGAGTGCCAGTGAGGCCCCCAGGAACACCACCCAGATGTGCACTTCTGGAGGGTAGCCAGAGCTGGAACTTTGGCCCTCACCGTCATGAAGCAGTGGGAAGTTCCGTGGTAGTACTAGTGGGGAGGACTAAAAAGGCTTGGTGGTCAAGCAAGAATAAAAGAGGCTATGGGCAGGGTGTCTCTGAGGACTACACTGGATATTTCAACCCAGGTTTTCACTTGCATTCTCTAGATCCGATTTTTATAACAAACAAACATTTTCTGCCAACAACCTAAAATTTTTTTAACAACAGCCGCCAAAACCGACTTCTATTCTGCACAATTATATAAGACGGAGCAGAACACTGCTCTCATTTTTGAAGCTTTGTTTTAAGCTCGCTCATTAATCTTTCAGTCTTTTCCCATCTCTGCCTGACTATAACTGCCCTGAATTTATCCAAGCCTGCAGTATGCCAGGCTCACTGGTGTCTAAATCACCGAGAGCTGAATACACATTCTACTCAGGGGACTCAACATTTCCATCAGAAAGAACCAATCACAGCTTAGGAGAGGTAAACCTCTTTTTAATTGTATTCTATGATACTAACAGGCATTCATTACACATGGACCTTAAAACAAGATTTGCTCTTGGCTGCTCATAATTGTATTTCTACAGCAGTTTAAACCGTTGGCACCTGCAATTGCTAGCAGGCCTAAGCTACGAATTTCTATTATCCCAGTTTCAAGGGTTACATTTAAAATAAAACTCAGAGGGGCCAAACATTACATACACACATATTTACACAAATTAAATACTATGCACAAGTCAATACCTTCTGCACACAAAACTACATTAAACTCAATTAGCCCTAAGCAAAACCACAGGAAGCAGGTTTCCTGTGAACCCAGGGTGCTCTTCCCTGTACTAGAGAATATAAAAGCAGCTAGATTATGGAGTTTTTCAGGACTGTCAATAAAGGCTTTTAAAAAAATCATTATCAGTGCTGATTTCCTAATTAAATATCTTATATGAAATTAGTAGAAAACAATCCAACTCAAGGAATTTTTACACACATAACCTCTAACTTCTGAGTGTAAATAAAACAGTTCTCTTTAAAGATGCAGGGGTCAGCATGAATTTTTCCAGGAAAAAAGTAATTCTAACTCTGAGCCACAAAAGAGTCACCAAACTAAAGGACAATGTCCTTCTTGTTATGGTTTTCTTCTTGATTATGACCAAAATTAAATTATACAAATATTTCACTAAATATCTTCTCAAACCTTATAAATATTAATATGAACTCAATCTCCTATGTGCCCGGCATTTAAAAATCCATTTAAAAATCTTGGAAACTAATTTAAGATTTCTATCTAGAATACAAATTAGCAAGTCCTCCGCCTAGCTGTGTTCCGCTCAGCACCAGTATCTGCACATTTAGTACCGAATGTCAGTTGGTAGCACTTAGAGACCATGAATATTAAAACCACGCATTGCCTGCTATCGTATTAGAGCACAGCAAGCCTTGAGTTTGTCATAAGCTGAGTTTGCAGCGAACAAACTACTGCATCTACAACACCAAAGCCTTTTGTGAATTCCTCAATTGTGCAAAGGGACAGAAATTTTACTGTTAAATAGACAATCTGGGAGGACTGCACACACACACACACACACACAAACACACACAAACACACACAAAAATTAAAGTCTTTTTAAAAACTCACTACCATGTAATTTATGCCCTTGGCTATTTGTTTTCATTTGTGTGACGACTTGATCAGAAGAACAATGTCAGCTACTGCTCACTGAATATGTACTAAGTACTTTACACACACACACACACACACACACACACACGCACGCACGCACGCACACACACATGTACACGCACACGTACACACACAGGTTTTATGGACATGCTCTTATTTGCACACCACCCTTACAGTATTTCAGGCATATACTACACACACATACATACCTTCACTACTGCGTCAGTTTTTCTGCTTTGCGGGGGTATTATCCCTATGGAGGCCACGTGGCTAATTTATTTGAGCTAACAAGTAAATTTTTAAAAATTAAGAGCCCCACAAACCCCTCTCTGCTGCATTCTATCATGCTGCCAACATTCTGACACCTGCTGGATGCTCTCTCTAATAGGCAACAAGGACCCTGGCACATGTTTGTTTTTCACATGTGTGAGGAATAACTTCATACAGCGAGTCTTGTTTCTTTAAGCACGTCGGAAACCAAGTGGGCTACCATGTAAAGGTCACCAATTGCCTGGCACAGGAAGCACGAGTGTATGGCTGGGATTGAGTTCAAGACTTAAGTTCAAAACGAAGCGTGCCACTGCCTACTAGCCTCATAAGACCACCTCACCCCACTGTCTTTGAAAAATGAAGCAGAAAGTAATAGTCCCATTTCATAGATCACCAAGGATGTCACACAAAAGGATGCTCACAGGGTGCTGGACACAGGGTGCTGGACACAGTGTGCTCATAAATACTGTTGTTATCATTCTTTGGGGTAGCACATTTTATTAAAACATCATGAACACTTTCCTCTGGACTGCTCTACAGTTCTTTAATTTGTCTCTCTATTAAGATTTGTCTTAAACTCAATAAGTATTTTTTTTTCCTACTCAATTTTCTGCCATTGGCTCCACAGCTCTCCAAATCATGCTAAATTATCCTCCTGTTTCCGTAGACTTTGAGAGATTCAGATTCCTTTTCACAAATGCTGTACTAAGCCCCCCCTTTGAGCTGATTTTTCCAGCTGCTTAATCATTTCTATTGACCTCTGCTTCTTACCAGATTGGCCAAAGCTCTCTGATAGGAAGACATCCAGAATAACAATTGGAATTAACCTCTTAGAAGCCTAAAAATTAGAACTCATTGAAATCCATTCTACTTTATGCCTTCCCTGCATCATCTCCAAGTTCCCCACCATAGCCTATCTCTATCTTAGCATCTCCCCAGTGTACGATATCACACCAGATGTTCTGTCCAGATTTCAGAATAAACACAACTCTGTCAATCTGTCTGATAACTAGGAAGAAATGGTGCAACTCCTTATTGGTGGATGGAACGACATTCCCCCGGTTTACAGTTTTAGTTACGTTTTCTCAGTTAGCATTCATTCTATAGCTATTTTAATATCTACCATGTGCCATAGTAAATAGGCATCGTATAATCATAAACACACTTTATGTTCTAAACTCTGGTTCCCAACAATAGTGTTTAAAAGGACATGCTGTAATTTTAAGAGTCAATTTAATTAAATATTAGGACATATATGGTTCATATCTACAAAGTCAGTCTCTATGAAAGTGTTCCATACAGTTTGGGATATGCTAATGAGGTATAGACATGGGTCTGCAGGCAGTAAAAGAAAAGGAGCATGAGGTGCTGTTTCCCCTTGGCTAGGTGGGAGCTGGGTTTCCCATATGATTCTGCCTTCTCTACCGAGCTCTATATTCATCAATTCAGAACTTATATCAATTACACTGACTTTCAATAACCTTCAAGCACTCTGTCTACTTCCAATAACTCCCACCCCAAAAGATCACAACTGAAGACTCACAATTTAGTACATGTACTTTCCCTTACTGTCCCTACCAGGTTCCAGTTTAAAGAAATCATCCAATAGTTTTCAGTGTTAATCTACAATTCAAAACCCTGCCTGGCAGAGTTTCATCCCTCAACACCTGAAGTCAGGCCCCTCCCCTCTGAGAACTGAACCACAGTTGGTTCATTTGTCTTGGTCTGTCTTCCCTAATAATCCTAGTCACTTCTGGGTTGGGTCTGCGCCTCCCCAGTCTGTTACCTGTGTCCTGGGCATCTCTTTCCTGTGTTTACTCTTCTTCATGGTCTTTTGTTTACAAGGACAGTTATTTAGTTACTGTAATTGGTGTCTTAGGATGTCCCTTGTCAGTCCTCAGTTGGTAGACACAGCCTCTTTTTGGTATTTTAGGTCTTCACAAGCCTGGGCTACATTTCCTCAACCTCATTTTGAAGCTGTAGGATTCTGCTTTAATTCTTCATCTGTAACACCAGGCTTAGCTTCCTGTTTCCACATATTTGATTTAAGTTTGTTGACCTTGACCTTCACTGTGTACTACACTTGACGACTACTCCCCCTACCCCCGAAATGCAATTTGATGACCTGCTGCTTACTTGGGAGCCTGCTACTATTCTTGGGCCGGTGGTGGTGGTGGGGGAATCAGTTGGAAGGACTGTCCCTCCAAAGCCCACTTTTCCTTCCCTACCATCACGGAGTCAAGGGCAATTACCCAGCACTAGGGACTGATGAGGAGGCCCTTGTAGATATCCTTGTGCCTAAAGCAGAGTCAAAGCCTGGCTAGCAGCCACATTCCTTCTGAACAAACCACAGACCAAGCCAAGACCTGCCTGGGGGCAAGGGATAAGCAGAATCATAGCAGCTCCCTGCTGCATACCAGGAAGACATCGAGGACATCAACAAATGAGCAGGCTAGCAAGTATTCCAAATCAACGGAAACCATCAGCAGTGGTGCAGATGAAGCAAGACCAGGCTAGGACAAGGAGGACAGGTTTCTGTGATGAGAGGTAGAGTTGGAGCCCATGGGGCTGGGGGAGGCGGGGAGGACTGCTGAGTCAGGAAGCTGTGATCGGATTTCAACAGAGAAGAATGAGACAATTCCTCCCAGAACCCAGCGAGGGCTCCATGCCTGGTGCTCACTGTGGTTACTTCTGGGGATTTGTGGCCCTTTCAGATAATTTCATGGGTATTTTAAGGAAAACACAGAAGACACTGTTCACTGCGCTTCCTCTCACTCTGCTCTATTCTTGGAAGTCAGTGGTTCAATCTCCAGTGAAACTTCTCACTAACATTATGTTCAGTTATTTGTGCTCTCCAAACAATAAGTGTTTTTAGGCAAAGACTTTCTAGCCTCTCCAACTGAACAAAAGAGCCTCCTACACAGAGCAACACATTCCCATTCAGAAAGCCCTCAGGCAGATCTGTGAAGCTTGCCATCATAAGACCCATTTAATTTTAAATTAAATTAAGGGCCCAAAAGGTAAGCACATTGTTCAGGTTATTGCAACTAATGTCCTAAACCTACAATTTCAATGATTCTCCATCCAACTGATGACTCCTACAGTAGTAAAGAATTCATGAACCATGGAAACAACTGACAAAAATAAAATAAATAAATATCACTCACTGCTTCGAGAGAAAGGCATTCACACAGCCTAGTCCCCAACTCACAAAGGGTGAATGTCGAGGGGAAGTTTTTTCCAAGATTTTTTAACAAGACTGTAACTTTAAAGAGGTAAAAATGGGCACCAGGGATGGCTTTCTAATAAAAGCATGCTAAGTTGAGATGGCCACAAATTTCTGAGGACTACCAGATGACATTCACAAATATTCACACAGGCAGAGCTACTGGGATAAAGAAGCACAAGCCTTCAGCTTTCCAAGGTTCCTTTCTCCCAGGTGAACGGGGATGAATCTGACAAATTCCCTTATTCAACACATTTATTGATCCAATTGCCCCAGTTTTTATGAAGTTTTCTAACAATGCTCAGTGACTTCAAAGCTGCAGGAGGAAAACAGATGGCAAAGGACAGACCTAGTTTGGAAATTCTCAAAGAAGACCGCGCAAAGAGATGTACCGGCCAGGCATAACCACCATGGGACACTGGGTATCTCTGAAGGGGCTGCCCAGCCTCCTCCCTCTCATCTTCCCACAATGGAAAACAAGGGCAGACCAAGGAATGAAAGGGGGAAAGACAGGAAGTTTCTAGAGAAGCATGGGGGAAGTGTAACACAGCAGGTGTACGTTGGAAGGCTGCTTCAAAGAGAAGCTAATAGAGTTTGAAATGCCGAGAGTGGAGCAGATCTATCAGGTATGGCATGTGTGTGTTACAGCTGAAGTTGAATAAAGATGAAGGTCATTTGAGATGAGGGAGTCATAGAACTGGGACTGTAACTACTAGAAACGCCATTAAAGAGATGTGACACATCCTCAGGGTTCTGGGTGACTCCTGGAGGACAGGGTGAGACCACTTGGAAGCAACTATGGCTCCATGGTTATTGCTAGGGAGGGGGCATGGGCAGTGGACAAACAAAGCTGAATGGGCCTGATGCTTCTATATGGCTCCAGTTTGGGCCCGAAAAGCCCCTCAAAGACTCATATTAAAAGTTTGTCTTCAACATGTAGCTCTGTTGGAAGATGGAACCTTCAGAAATAGAGCCTTGTGGGAGGAAGTTAGGACATTGGGGGCATGCCACTGAAGAGGACATTGGTACTCCAACTCTTTCTTTCAAGGCACACTCTGCCACTCCTCTAAGCCATGATGCTCCATGCAAAGGAACATGGTCAATTCACAGAGAACTGACACTTGTGAAATGTAAGCCAAATAAACATTTTTCCCTTAAACTTCTCTTAGCCATTGTGTCACAAGAGTGTAAAGCAAATACGCAAGCTTGATTGTCAGTTTCCAAAATTAGAATGAGGGTTATTAGAGATTAAAGGAGAGAACATTTAATCCATCCTTTACCTGCTGCTCATACCAAGTTGCTGGTAGACTCTGGTTATTTTTTTTTTAAGAATAATTAAATGAAAGCAACTGAGAAATAAAGGTGAAGTGAGAGGAAATGGGCTGAGAATAAATAAGGACAGTCATGAAAGATAGATACCCCCACTTTTCAGCTCAGGAGTAGAAGAGGAGGTGGCATTCCCTAGCCACTTGGGAGCCAGTTCTCCCCTCAGAACACCACTACTGCCAAACCCCACCCGATGTCTTAGTGTCTTTCCCCAGTGTTCTCTACTTCCTCTGCGCAAACTGAGCCATGTCAGCCCCACCTCACCAGATCCTCATCTCCCATTCCCAAGGGCTTGCTGGCCTATTCTCCCATCAGCTCTTCCAAACCAACACCATGGAAACAGAATTTGCTGTCTCCCTTCTCCTCTGCTGTCTACCTGGTCACTTACACCAGAAAGCCATCTTGTAAAACCTGCTTGGTCTCTACTTTCTCCCTTTCCCCATTACCAACTGATGAACAATCCCAGGGATTACAACTACATTGCAAATCCATTTCTTCTCTTCCATTCTGACTTCCACCCTCAGGGCCTAGCATCTCTACTCACCCAATTTCCCATGAGCTCCTACCTGGTTCTATAGACCTCTAGCATACCCTCCACACCACTACTAGCTCCATCTTTCCTAAAAAAAAAAAAAAAATAGATAGAAAGAAACAAAACAAAAGAAAGGATAAAACCCAGCCACATCAACTTACCTCCTCACTGAAAACTTTCCATAGCTCTCAGGGCTTACTAGGAGTTCCATAAACTGTGGGTCATGATGTGTTAAGAGCCTCACAAAACCACTGGCAGGATACCAATGATCAAAAGCCAAGAGGTATTTTGAAAACTATCCACCATTAGCCAATGGTTCTTAGCTTTTATGAAGTTACAGTCCTTTTGGACTGTCTGATAAAAGCTCTGATGGTTTATCAAAAGCATAAACACATGCCTTTACCTACAAGTAAAATCTGGCAGCCAACTTCAGGGCATCTACGGATGTTCCAAGACAATCCAGATTAAGAACCTTTACGTTTTACTTTCCCATGGGTACACAGAATTGCAGTCTCATCTCAACAGCATTCCAGCCCCACAAACAAGCCATCGGCTCTCCTGTGGGCAGTCTGATTATTCATGCAGATGTCTAAAATATTCATCAGCAGGGTCACTGGGCACACAGTGAAGATGGGCAGAAAATGAGTACAGTAGTTAGCATACAGGCTCATAGTCATTTCATCTGAGTGCAGCTGTCCCGACGCACAACTGTTTGAAAAGAACAGGTTATTTTGAAAACAATCAGCTGAATTGAGTCAAAAAACTGGCCAGTAGGCCTTCATTCTAACTGAATGGAAATGCAGCGAGGTTCCTTCCTTTTCACGTAGCCCAGTGATGCAAACACAGACACGTGGAAGCTGTTCCATAGCATAGGCGTTCATTATTCATAAGCCTGCTCCTTGCAGCTGCATCTCTCGAGGCTTGGCTTAGCCTCATCTGTCTATATGTCCTCCTACAGGTCTGTGCTCCCACACCACGTGTGTCAGTTCTCAAGGAAGAAGGAGGGATGCCATGTTGACTGTGTATAAGACACATCATACAGAATCTGCAGTGGCAAGGGTTTTAAGAACAATATATTTGAAGCTCTACACTAGAGAAGGGCCCTAAAACTCACATCTTTTGTTTTGTTTTGTTTTGGTTTGGTTTGGTTTTTTTTTTTTTTTTTGAGACAGGGTTTCTCTGTATAGCCCTGGCTGTCCTAGAACTCACTCTGTAGACCAGGCTGGCCTCGAACTCAGAAATCCGACTGCCTCTGCCTCCCAAGTGCTGGGATTAAAGGTGTACGCTACCACCGCCCAGCTTAAAACCCACATCTTAAAGTACTGACTATCATAAAAGGTTATAGCACCACCAATGACTGACTATACGCCAATCATAGGTGACAGAAGACTGCTTAAGTAAAACACCACATTTCTCAGTGTGTCAGAGAGTCAGAGTACCAACAAAACTAGGAACTCTGTACTACTAAACATACGTATGGAATGAACACTGGCTTTTAAGTTGTGAGCCTTTTAAAATGAGCATTTCATTAACTGTTTTTACTTGCATTCTGAAAATTAACATTTCGGTACATAATATTCTAAGACACATCCCTTTGGACATCTGAGCTGATGTCTTTCTTTGCTCTTGATAAACTTCCAACAAGAAGTTTCAGAAATCATCCAAGACTTCAAGCTGAGCTGTTCAAAAAGGACCTGTACTTCCCTATTCTGTCAGCAGATGGCAATCTCATTCACTGGTAGGCCAGAACAATCATAAATCTAACAGGACTACATTAGAGGTGTGGCTTGCACATCCTGGAGGTCAGAGTCATTTTTAAATTTAAAGTTAATTGAGGGCTTCAAAGAAATTTGTTTACTTGGGCTATACATATAGACTGCCATCACTTTAGAAATCAAAAGAAGAAATTGATTCTTATTAATCCAATTAAGATATAACAAATCCATTACATGCTATCAAAGACATTTTAGCACAAACAACTACATTTTCCAAGGGGTGAGATTTGAGAAAGGAAGTCTTGGCAAGTCTCTCAATGTTTGGTTTCCTAAAAGACACCTGGGTTCTCATGTTTGCCGTTTTGGCCTGTTGTAATGAGCTGTTTGTGTTCAGCAATATAAAAAGTACCAGCCTCACAAAGCTTTGTAGTTGGAACAGGGAAAAGGGTTTGGTAGTCCCTGGTGATAGTGATGGGTACTGATGCTCCACTGAAATCAGCAAGTGTTGGCTTTCTAATGGATAGACAGGATGTGGCACCTGAAGGCATGACAAGGAACTTTCCATTCGGTCATAGGGAAGCCAGCTGGCCACTGCCGTACCTCTGTCCATGAATTTTTACCCACCTGTGAATTTTAGCATCATACAATGGTCACTTAAAAATCAGCCCTTCAGGCCAGGCAGTGGTGGCGCACGCCTTTAATCCCAGCACTTGGGAGGCAGAGACAGGTAGATTTCTGAGTTCAAAGCCAACCTGATCTACAGAGTGAGTTCCAGGAAAACCAGGGCTACACAAAGAAACCTGGTCTCGAAAAACCAAATTTAAAACAAACAAATAAACAAACAGCCATTCGCTGGGCTGCACAGCTCTTCTGGTCTGCTCCATAACTCAGCACCATGCCATCACTATGGCCACTGATCTCAGGAGAGTCATCTCTAGGTCTTAGGAAATCTATCAAGTGCGAAGTGATGGGTAAAGCTTTTTAATAATTCTTATTTTCCACTCAAAGCTTGAACGTTGTTGCTGACAATACACACTGCCCGTTATTCCCTAGAAACCACAGGCTCACTTTATTTTCCAAAAACATCTGCCTAACACCCAAGCCTTAATGATCAGCTTGGTTATCATTCTGCTGAGAACAGTAAATGATGTTCCATGGAATACCAAGTTAGTTCCATTTACAATGCAAGCGCATCAGCATTCTTCCCCAGATGACCAGAGAAGCCTTCGTGCCCCTCACCTTCATAAACTTCTAGAAACACACAGGTCAAGAGCTGACAGAATTAACCACTCTCTTCTGTTTCATCGGGACATTCATTTTTACTATGTGTGAAGAGCACAGGTATCTTAGGACAGTCTGGTGCCACTGAGATGATTCAGGTTAATGATATGTAAATTCTATGTACCACTGCTTAGGTACTGATGCTGACACACTAAGAGTGTCAGGATCAGGTTGAGTTCATGGATTCTCTGCAAGGATCAAGGGTGCTCCGGGATTGGATCACACTTGGACAGGTGTGCCTCAGAATTCACCTACATTCAAATACTTTAGAGTTACATAGATAGTGTCCTGACTGTACCTGTCTCACAGAAGCGACACTCACAATTAGTTAGCAGGGAACCTGAGGGGAGAAAATGGCAGGAGGGAAAAGTGAAAGGATTTTTGGTCAATCTATATTCTTCTCACTATACTGCTCTGTATGAAAATTAAAATAAATGTGCCAATACTTGAAACAAAAACTGAGTGCCACAGTGGGGAAAGAACAAGTATGAGTCTTAGCACAGTGGGGCCTTTGTTTCTAAACATCTGGTTAATGAGAGTCCCTGTTCAGTTTTCTCATTGAATCTCCATGCCTACTCTTGGATTCCACCCTTTTGAATGTTATGTACATTAGAAGAGGGGAACATAAAGTCAGGGATAGGAAGTATGGGGTAGATTTGGAAGGAGTGGGGGGTGAATATAAAGATATACTGTATGAAGTTCTCAAATAATTAAAACATTCTATTAACTAAAAAATAAAAGTGAGAATATGGAAGTGATACACACGCACACATATATAAATACACATACATATACGAAACAAAACAAGAAGTTGGGAAATAGTAGATTTCCGCCGTTCTAGCTGGATGTATATATTCACAATTTAATCCTTTACAAAGATTAGTAGATCTCGCCAACAGAATGAGAAGCTCTGTCATTTCAGTTGGGAAGCTAAAAATAAGTCTGGGAGTGCTCTTCCAACTTCTGAGAGAAGCACAGCATCGCATGGAAACCAGCACCAGTGAATTGAAGATCCTCTATCTGCTTGACGTGTATGCTGTCACAGTTATTCCTAGTAACCATTCATTAAATGCTCTGGAGATGTTTGAATGTTTAAAAGCTTCACACACACACCCCGCCTCATTTCTTTCATCCTCACATGTTTGAACGAATCGTCTTATAGTAGCATTAGTACCATTTTACAGAGGGGGAGATTGAGGGTTGGAACATCATTTTGTTCAGAATACTACCAGAAAGAAACTGTAAAATCAAGTGTGCTTAACCTACACTGACTCCAGAGACAAATTTCCTAATTCCTTCCTCTTTTCAAGTGGTTCCTGGGGCCAGCAGTTCTGTTTTGTGCCTGAAGGTATCTCTTAGATGTTCTCTAGTTTCTTAGTATCCCATGAATTAGAAGCTGTATAATCCGCACTTGGTGCCTGTCTTTGCAGATGTGCTGTGGACGCTGCCCCTTGGAAATACAAATTTGCCTCTTACAACTGCTAAGTGCCGAGCTTACCAATGTGCTATTTAATTATCTGTGAACACAGATCTTTTCCAGCACACCCAGACTGCTGCATCTCTTTGAACATGCCACTTGTTCTTCCTCTACCATGCAGCCTCACTCCTCCTTAAATGTACCTTTTCCAGATCTACAGAGGCTCCATCTGAGATTAGCATGCCTGGGCTCTTCACTAACGTTCCTTCCCAAAGCCTCTCTGCTCTTAATTCTTCCTGTCTGTATCATCCCAAGCAAAATTATCCTTTCTTCATTTTTCACCCTCTTTGGAGTTCTCACAGTTTCTATCACTGTCCTTTATATAAACTAGAGACCCACAAATGTTGTTGAATTAACACACCATGGAATGTTGATAATGATGCCAGTTTGATAATGGTTTATTAAAAATCCACTTCTCGAGGAACTTAGATAAAAATGTTATGAGAGGGTCACACTGCTGCTTCTGGTCATAAATCACCCGAGATGACCAGGAAAAAACAATTACCAGCTCTGCGCTGAAGTGGAATTTCAGTTCTGGTCTAAGAGATTGGGAAGCTAAGCACAAAGCTGTGGCATACAGTTGGCCTGGAGTACAGTGTAATAGTTTGGGTTCTAAAATACAAGTCTGCAATTCGGACTTTCCTCAGGAAGTGAATGAAGCACATTTTACTCAGAAAGGAGGAGTGCGGTTACATGGTAGAGGAAGAGCAAGTGGCATGTTCAAAGAGATGCAGCATTCTGGGTGTGCTGGGGCAAAGCTCACACTTCTACAACTGTTCAGGGGGGGAACAATGAGATCAGCATCATCAATGCTAGTGTGGACAACAGAATGATGTGCTAGATACTACAGTAAGCACTTTGTGTATATTAGTTCCTTAAGTAATCACAAAAGGTGACCAAGTAGGGACCGTTATCAACTATAGTTTATAGATGAAAAAATTAAATGGCAGAAAGGTACAAGAAATGGGCCTATGGTAACTGACAAATCTAAGAAGCAATAGACCTGAGTTGCACTGCGGTTGAGGCACTCCTACCCTTTGCCTGACCTCATGCTCATGTCTCCAAGTTTGGAGACACTGTCATTTGGAAAAAGACAAACACTGCTGTCCCTGCACTTACTGTTTTTCTGAAGAAGATTCTAGTTCCTTGAGCCCCACATGTGCTCAAGTATTGTAATCACTTAAGCCTGTGATGGCTCTTCCTGACCAATGTAGAATCCAGGCTGTGGACAAGCGATTGGCTGTGCTTGCTCATATGCAGAGCTCAGCACCCTAATCTAGTACAAACCATGGCTCAAGTACCCTGAAGTTCAGGTGACTGTATCACACACTGCTTCCTCTCCAAATATCTAAGCATTGCTCCTGGTAAGGGATGTAAAGAAGCAAAAGACTGCACATGCTTCATGTGTTGCAAGACCCTGTACTATACCCTCTACTTTAAGGAGCTTTGTCCTAGCTTCTAAGTATCTAAAGATGCTGTAATATTAAAATGCAAGCAAACTGGACCAGTTTTCAAAGTGCCTTTCCCATACTTGGTCCAGAGAGGCTGCTCTAGCCCTCTGCCTCTTCAATAACCTTACCAGAGAATTCAAATCTTCATTTTAGCATATGCCCCATTATTCAATGATATATGGCCATATACACAGCTATCTAATAGCAACACATAAACAATAAAAGGAAGGCTATCAACTCCAAAGTCTGACTTACCAGAGCTCAGACATGAGCCCTCTTCAATCCACTACCTAGCAAGCCCAAGTGAGATTCATAATATTTTAGTTACAAAGAGGTAGTAGATAAAGTATTGATCCTTCTGTGCACTCTAAATTGTATTCTTGTTTCCAATAAGATGCTGAAGTGCCTGTATCACATTTAAAATCAGTCTCTCCAACCAAGTCTGCTTTCCCATCCCAAGCCAGCACCTTTCGGTTATAAGTCTGGCTTCCAAAGTATGGCCCCACCTAGGAGCTAGGAGTGCAGCCTGCTTCTGGGACACTGGATGGCGACATCTCTGGTTCCTCTCAAGCCATTCTAGTAAATTCCTTGTTCCTCAACGATGGAAAAATGTTATTGACAAAACGAGTAAGAATCAAATTTGCACATGCCTAACTAACATGCTCACTTAATGAAAACAGAGACAGGAGGCCAAGCAGGCTTACAAAGCTGGTTGGTGTCTGTTGTTATGGTATCCGAGCCGTTGTTCCTATGAGGACTCAAAACCTTTTATGTCCATTCCCTTCACAATGTTTTTAGGAACATTCTAGGAAAGAGCCAGGATTGGCAATATTAAAGAGAATTTTTAATGATAAGGCTTGAAATGTTTTTTAGGAGAGTTGTGGAAGAAAGTTACACTGTAATGCATGCTGGATAATGAGATCTATTTAAAATAAAACTTCCCCAGTCTGTGATTCAAGCCACCAAACATATAAATCTGCCTGCACAAATGGAAGAAAATATTGATATATGCCCTATTATAAGTAGCATATTTCAAACATATTACTAATGAGTCTCCATGCTTACTCAAGGACTGGTAACATAGCAAGGCTGGGAGGGAGGGAAAGAGGAGAGAGAGAGAGAGAGAGAGAGAGAGAGAGAGAGAGAGAGAGAGAGAGAGAGAGAGAGAGAGAGAGAGAGAGAACACCTCAGTCCTACTACTTCAATTAGAAAAAATTAATGCCCACAGTTGCCAGCTCTCAGACAGTGTGATTCAATCAGTAGTTAGTGATTTGAGGATATGCATGAAACCCTGCATTCAATCTCTGCCTGACACATAAGGGAGTTTTAACTTTAAGGAAATGGAATTAAATAAATAAAATAAATACTATAGATAGTAAATATTAAAGATCAAATATCTCTTAGGTAGGATACATGATCCATTTATTCACTCAACAGATATTACTACATGCTTTTCTGTGGCCAGAACTAGGTACACAATTTTCTGATTAAATTAAATGGCCTCCTACTGTGCTATAATGAAGCAAAAATAAATAAAAGTTAGTAAATGATCAGTTATGACAACTAACTCGCTTTAATTAATCCGGTTTGAAAGCTTTAAAGAGGAGACTCTTCCACCTGCAGCAAATTAGAGCTCAGTGGACTAGGAGTCAAGGCGCAGGGTGAGCTCTGGAGGCTCTCCTCCACAAGAGGACTCCAAGAAACGGCAGGCTCGGCTCTGCGCACGCACAAGGGCTCAGAGAACCAGAACACCCTTTGTTTTGCAATCTTCAGGTTGAGTGAGATAAAGTTTACAAAGTGCTGTGCTTTTGCTCAGGAGATAAAACATTAAATCGAACTGCTAACCCAGATATAAGACACAAAATTATAAATTTGTCACAAGGAACCCTGATGGGAACGAGGAACCTGAGAGACTCACAGCTCTTACTAAAGGCAGAGTAACTGTGCATTTAAAGGTGGCATGTGGGAGAAAAATAATAAAAAGATCCTGCCCCCACTTTTTTTTTAAAAAAAAAAAAACAGCAAAGAAGGAATACAACATCTCCTTTGCATTCTGGAGTTCAAGTCTGAGCCATGCTCAATGACTGTCAACTCTCATATATGTAATTTTTGTCTCATAGCAATACCGACTTCCCAATATGAACTTAGTGAATTGGGCTGCACGTTATTATACAAACTGGATCAGAAGACAATTTACTTCATTCTTGTCAACAGAAATGCTTTAACATCTAATCCGGTATTCTAAGTTGAAACTTCATAAATTCCTTTAAAAAATACATAACTGCTATATATGATTCCCGGTTATACCATCTACAAAGAAAAAATGAATTATGCTAGCTATTTGTCATAACTGTCACTGAAGAATAAGGCACAACTGAAAAGGTTTTAACTTACCTTAAGAATTGTGACTACATTAAAATAGCTATGCGGGCATTGCTCTGCCATCAGACTGTAACAAGAGATTAACTTTTTTTTTTTTTTTAAAAAGAAATCATATGAAAGTAATCAGAGAACCTAGGAAAAAATTCCATCCTTAGACACTCAAGAGCTGCATGACATGTGTACAGTAGCTCAGATCCATGCTAAGTAACACACAACACAGCATCACGCTTCTGAGAGAAACCAGGAAGTCTCAAAATTGACTGTGGCCTGAAAGAGATGCAAGGAAGATAGCGAGACTCTGGGAGGACAGCTTGAGCAGAGAGGACAAGATAAGCACCCTGCTAGTTTCAAGGTCTCCAGAGCCAAGGCCTGTTTCATGCACGTAAGCCTTCCAGAAACAGCCTACAGTACAGACTCACAGTGCCGAGACACCTCTCCCAGCTTCCATTTCCCAGAAACCCACAGGTCACCAGGAACCAATACTGCCACCTCTCTTGTGAAACCTGATTTCCCTGAGCCCCAATTACTTTTCTCCAATTGATGGGTCCCTTTTGAAAGCATCACTCACACTACATACCTTCATGTGTTCTTGATTTTCTCTTTCTGTGATGAAATAGCTTATAGAAGCCACTGAAGAAGGAGTGGCTTATTTTGAAGCAGAGATTGAAGGCATTGAGTTCAGCACTGCAGAAGAAGGCATGGCCGAGGGAGCACAGTGGCTGGCCCCACTGTATCCACAGTCAGAGGCAGAAAGAGAGATGATGCCCTTCAACCAGCTCCCTCCTTTTTACTCTCACTTTTTATTCAGTTTGGGTTCCCAATCCATAGCATGGTGTGTGATTGCTATCAATATCTTCCTTCCTAGGGTAGATGTCTTTGTAAAATCCTCAAAGCCACACCCAGATGGCTCTTATTTTGAATCCACACCAAGTCAGGCTGGCACTAAAAATTACCATCACACTTTATCGTGGTTAGTTTCCACTCTTAACTCTCACACTAGAGAATCTGCATCCTTATGGAACCTCATTATATCCAAGTTGGTAAGGACTACCAACCATGTACTCGATAAAGCCTTACCATTTTCACCATACAAAATAATGTAGTTTTGATATTTTTTGAAAGTCAAAAGAAACACAGCAATTCTGCTGTGAGATTTACCCTAAGGTAACAGTCACAAAGACACACAAAAAATGATGTACACGATGTTCATTATGGCATTAGTCCCAATTATAACGATTATAGCAGTAATAATGAAAACAATGATCTTGTCTTGTGTCCTTTGTTTAAGTACCATGAAAACAACTTTTCTACATTATCTCCTTTAATTCCAACTTCCAGCAACCATAAAAAGGCTTACAAGCTAAGCCTGGGGGAGCTAAGGTTAAGTTGTATGTCCAAGGTCATACAACTAGAAAAAGATGGAGCTGTTATTTAAACCCAAAGAAGTCTGATCCCCAAATGATGCTCTTACCTATATGAGCTTGCCATGTGCCAAACTGTTACGCTAAGTACTTTACACAGCCATCTGCATGCATCTGTCACAGTAGCTGTACGAGGCAAGCCATCGTCATCCCATTTTGCACATAGGGAAAGTGGGACTCAAAGGTTAAGAACCTTACCAAAGATCTCATTGGTAAGAAGTGGTGGAGGCTGGATTTAAACCTAGGCAGTCTGGCTAATTTATACCATCTTTTTCCTATTTATAAGAGCAAATGACTAGAAATGACCTAAATATTCAGAGACAGGTTTAAATATATTTATGAATGTATGAACGCAGAGGCAAAATGTAAAGGGCAAAAAGCTGGGTACTGTCAGCATCTCTACTTCTCCAAATGATTCTGTCAGATTATGCACATCATTTATCCTTTATTTCTATATATAAAGTTCAACTCTGTACCATATATATTCTAGAAGATAGCATATTATAACAGAGAAAGCACACAGGAAGGCAATCACCAGACCTAAGTCTAAGACCCAGTCCTGACATTTATTACCTGTGAGACGCAGACGCGGAGTGAACTCTTAACTCCTCCAAGTCCATCTTCTCCCTAAGAGAGAGCTAACTTCTTACCACTAATCTTCCATTTATCTCAGCACAGTTAGAGCAGACACTAAACCATGGCAATTTCTACATCTGTGTTTAATAAGACTATTGTAACAAGAGCTAGAGTTAGATCAGTGGTTAAGAGCACTTGAGGATCAAGTCATAGAGGACTGGAGTTCAATTCCTAGCATCCACATTGCAGCTCACAACCATCTGAAAAATTCTAGTTCCAAAGGGTCTGATGTTCTTCTTTGCCCTCTGTTAGCACTAGGTACACACACAGTGACCATTTACACACACACACACACACACACACACACACACACACACACACAC
>JADRCD010226535.1:0-20896 GCA_019843815.1 Montemys delectorum
TGTGCCACCACTGGCCAGCTAAGGGCACAAATTTTAAAAACAACTTGAGGACCATGTACCCATATATAGTTTGGCCAGTCAAAAGACCTACATTATGCACTGGCCTTTTACCCTTCAAAACTGAGCTAAATCGAACTTATCTTTTATGAAGTTAAAAAAAAATCTTTATATAAAACTTTCTTTAGAATGTTGTATTCAGTGGACAAGCATACACATTAGTCATGAAATTCAGCCAAGCATAGGAGCACACACTTGGCAATCCCAGCACCCAGAGGATGAAGCAGGTAGACTGCCTAGAGTGTAAGACCAGCCTGGACTAAGTACTAGGTTCTAGGTGAGACAAGGCTATAGTTTGAGGCCCTGCTTCAAAAGGCCAAGAACCATACCAAAACCATAAGGACCTCTATCATTCCTCAGGATTGAGCGTTTGCTCTGATTCATTCACTAGGCCATCCATTATATCGTTATTCTATTATCAGCTGCCCTGCATCTAAATTCTGCAATCCCTGTTTTAGCATTGGGGTTGGGGGTGCGTTTGGGGACTTCTCTCTCCTCCTGTGGTCCATTGGCTCAGGATGAGGCGGTGCCTTCTCAGGTTTTGGTTACGTTTATGACAAGCCAAGCTGGAGAAACTATCTAATCATTTGGCTCCAAGTGAAACCTGGAGCATCTCCTGAGGCTGAGGACAGAGAGCTGGGGGTGAGGCCTGGCACGGTCAGGGAGAGATGAGGAAAGAAGAGCTCATGGCCTGTGCATCTCAGGGTGGCTAGTGCTTCCCATCCCACACTTAATTATCTTATTTGCTGTTCGTCTGGCTCTGAGTGACTTGAGAGACAGGATCTCGCATAGCCCAGACTGATCTGGAATTTCCTGTGCCTCCACTTTCCAAGTGCTGGGATGGCAGGTGTTGTGTGACAAAAATTTTCCTAGGGAGATGCAACACCCACCTCTGCTCACCCCAAATAGGGAGCCCAGTGGAACCCCAACTAAGACAGTGATGCACTCCTATAATCCCCACACTCAGGAGATAGAGGTGGGACGGTCAGAAGGTCGAGGAAGTTATTGGCTTGAATGATGGTGGGTGGTAAAAACTAGCAACTCAAACTTTAAAGGCGAGGGGTGGTCTAATTCTACAGAGGCAGGGAACCCCAACTTCTCTAAGGCATGTCACACACACTTCAGGGAGTGGCTGAGCAAGAACAGGGGCCGTAGAGCTGCGTGGGACGAGATCATGGCCTGGGGTCCGACTCTAGAAGGCCTTCAAGGTGGCAAACAAACAGGCATTCTGCAGACAGATTTCAGCTCTTGGGAAGCACACTGAGGCTTGTTATCTTCCTTGGTGCCTCTTTAAGGACTCCACACAGGAACTGGGCCTAGATGCATTGTTCCAAAGGAGGAAAAACCAACAAAACAAAAAACAAAACCAAGCTAGGAATAGCTGATCCATTCCTCATCTGGGTGAGCCAGGTGGGGTTAAGTTAAGGAGCTGCTGTCCCTTAACTAACTCTCAGGTCAGCAGGTTGGTGAGTGGCTTCTTCCTCTCTAGGACAAGGCAGGGACAGCCATTGGCCAATTCCCACTGCTGTAGAAGAGCAAGAGTACTTCTAGAAAGTTCAACCAAGTTAGATAGAGAGGGTGAGACACCTACTTTGGGCACCTCCATCTCGCACAGCAGGAAGGAGGTACAAAGCAAGACACTGTCTCCAGAAAAAAAAAAAAGATTAAAAAATATAAAAGAGGGCTGGTGAGATGGCTCAGTGGGTAAGAGCACTGACTCCTGACTGCTCTTCCGAAGGTCCTGAGTTCAAATCCCAGCAACCACATGGTGGCTTGCAACCACCTGTAATGAGATCTGACGCCCTCTTCTGGTGTGTCCGAAGACAGCTACAGTGTACTTATTTATAATAATAAATAAATCTTTGGGCCGGAGTGAGCGGGGCCGACCAGAGTGAGCAGAGGTCCTAAAAAAGTCAATTCCTAACAACCAGATGAAGGCTCACAACTATCTGTACAGCTACAGCGTGTACTCATATACATAAAATAAATAAATTGAAAAAATATAAAAGAAAGACAAAAAGAAAAGCTCCATATGAAGATTTAGTTTCAGGGGCCAAGGAATTCCACTGTTCTCCTCTTCTTCTTCCTTCTTCTCTTCTTCCTCTCCCTCTTCCTCTTCTTCTTCCTCCCCCTCCTCCCCTCCCCTCTCCAGGCCAAAGAGACCAAGGCTTCTTTTGGGAGTGTTATTAGGTCTTCACCAGAGAAGACTGATCAGACATGGGTGTCAGCCAATAGGAAGTCTTTACTAGCCAGCCAGTGGCTTCACTGAGCGTTCAGAATCCCAGTGTAGCACCAAGCCTTTCTTGGGGTGAGCTTTTAAGCACAAAGACCGTACTCTGGCTGACGTTTTTCAATTGTTAGCTTGTTAGAGACAATTAGCCAGATGTGGAACCCGCAGGAGCCAAAAGGGAAGGTTAGTACATTTAGAGATTTATGGTACTTCTATCATGGAGTCAGTTCTCTAAGGTCTGGGAACCTGTTACAGGAGATGCACAGGCTTGGGGACCCCAGAGACTACACGGTGGGAATGGTGGCGGGCCACATAATAAGCATGAGCAGATATCCTGCCATGTTTAGCCATGGGTGGGGGCAGGGACAGAAGGAAGGAGGTTTTGTTCCACACCTGTGGTGGTCCTAGAACTTGCTCTGTAGCCTGACCTTGAACTTGAGGCAATCCTTATGTCTGTTTCCCTACTGCTGGGATTATATGTGTGAGTCACTAATCGCTGCTAAGAAAGATTATCACTGAAGGATCTAGAATCCTTCCCAGAATCCCTAGCGATGAAGTCAGATAATTCTAGATTCAATCGCCAAGTTAGGTGAACTTGGTCAAGTGTTCTGACCCCTGAGCTTCTGTTCTGCCTCCTCACAAGGACAACAGGGAGGACCACAGTGAGGATGAAAAACCCTTTATGTGGTAGTTGTAGAAGGAAGCGATGGAGACACAGGACCAATCTCCCCCAGGCTCCTTCATGAACCCACCCTGAGTTCTGATGTGCCCTGACCTGTGCCTGTAATCCCTACCTGTTTACCAATCTTGACCTTCCTTCCATCGTTGCCTTAATTCCTGTGTCTAGTCCTTCCAGGTGCTTGCCACTAGATGGCAGGGCAGGTCCAGCTGAGACAAAGTTTCTCGAATCCTGGGTCCAGGTAGATTTTCCCCTCCGCCCCCGCCCCCAGGGCTTTTCTGCGGCGATAGAGTCAAAGGAGTTATGTGGGGCATAGCTCCTTTGGATCTCTTGTTTCTATGCTCCCAATCACCGCTATGATCAGTTTACAGAAGGCCTGGAACCTTCTCTGGGTCTGACACTAAACTAGACGTTGTGTCCGTCTGTCCATCTGCCTGTGATGGGTGTGGAACTCGGGGAAGTAGAGAAAGAACAGTTTACTACAAGACCTCAATCCAGCACAGCCCACACTGGAGTCGGGAGGACACGCGTTCAGGGTAGACAGGACAGAGGGCGTCCTGGGCTCAGAGCGCAGAGGACAGGGGGCGTCCTGAGCTCAGAACGCAGAGGACAGGGGGCGTCCTGGGCTCAGAGTGCAGAGGACAGGGGGCGTCCTGGGCTCAGAACGCAGCGGACAGGGGGCGTCCTGGGCTCAGAGCGCAGAGTCGATCCTATCTCTGAGAGCCAGGCTCTTTGCTCTGTTGGTTGTGGAGCTGCAGCTACTATCCATCGTGCGTCATCCTCTCCTACCCCAGGAAGCCTTGCTATTGTGAGTTTCATGGAGGCTACACAGAAGCCATTTGAGAAAGAACTCAGTTGAGTAGGCCTCCAACTGGGCTTGGCCTGGCAACACGCTCAGTTTGCGGCTCCTTAAGGAAGCAAATAGAGAGGCGATAACACGAGCCTTTATAATTGACCTTGGAACTCTATATCCCAGGTTGGTTCCAAACTCATAGCAATCCTCCTGCCTCAACCTTGCCAGTGCTGGAATTAATAGGCATGAGCTACCACATCCAGTTAATCTAACAGGAGGTTGATTTTTTTTTTAATTTAAATTTTATATGAATGGGTGTTTTGCTAGCTACCTATGCATGCAGTATCTCCATAGGGTATCAGATCCCCTGAAACTGGAGTTAAAGATAGTGTGGGCAGCTATGTGGGTGCTAGGAATTGAACCTGGGTTCTCTGGAAGAGCAGTCGGTGTCCTTCACCACTGAGCCATCTATCCAGCTCCTGAGTCTCTGTAGTAGTACCCTAATCAGGATGTTTTCATTTCACAGATAGACACTTCAGAGTTTTGGTGGCTTATCCAAGTCACCGAGCTATTGGAGAGTATCTGTCTCATCAAGTTAGAAAAGATGGGTCATCTTATTTGGAGTTCAGAAGCTGGGGATTTGGACATATCTTAGTAACTCTGTGTGAATGCCAGCCTGCTGTACTGTAGAAGGACCAACTCTTCCCAGAGCTGCTGATAGCCCTTTCTCCCACACAGGCACCCAGGGGAACAAGGAAACTAATGCCAGGTGAGCCCAGAACAGTACTTGGGGGATGGAGGCCACAGTGTCTTATATGGGAGCCAGAGCAGCCTGGGCCTGTAGTTTTAGCTACCGAGGAGGCTAAGTGGGAGGGTTGCTTGAGCCCATGAGAGCAAGGACAAACTGGAAACATAGTGGGAAGTGTTCTAAAAAGAAAAAGAACAAAAATGAACAAAAAGACAAAGCTACTCTGAGGCAAAAGGTTTAGGAGTTGGAGGCCAGCCTAGCATGGCCCTGCTTGGAAAAAAAACCAAAAACCAAAAAACAAACCAAGCACAAAAACCTAAACAAACCAAATGATTCTTCTGTCTGTAAAGAAATACAAAGTATACTGGCAGTGGATGCGCACACCTTTAATCTCAGCACTTGGGAGGCAGAGGCAGGCGGATTTCTGAGTTCGAGGCCAGCCTGGTCTACAGAGTGAGTTCCAGGACAGATCTGGGGAAGGAGTCAGAGCAGGATGGTAGATCCTGCTCTTTGGCAATAGGGAAGTGTGGACCTGTGACTGTGGGGCTGCAGGGGCTGGGCATCTGTAGCTCCTGTCTATGTTACAAGGGACAAGTGCTTGGCCCTGGTGGGACGGAAGGAGCCACCCGACAGCTACACATCTGTGGTCTGCAGTTGGGCCAGCCTCTTCTTTTTCTTCACTAATGTGTGTGGCAAAGACTCTGGAGACGGTGCCTGCTCTTCCTGGCACGCAGCTGGGCCTCACTTTCTAGTACATTCTGCTGCGAACTGCAGCTGTGTAGCTGACTTACAGATGCTCAGAAGTGATCAGAAGTGATGCAGGAGCCGGGCAAGGGCCGCGCACGCCTTTAATTCCAGCACTCAGGAGGCAGAGGCAGCCGGGGCTCTGAGTTGGAGGTCAGCCTGGTCTACAGAGCAAGTTCCAGGACAGCCAGGGCTACACGGAGAAACCCTGTCTCAAAAAACCGAAACCGAACCAAAACAAAAAACCCGGAAGGGATGCAGGAACCTTCTAGGCTTGTGCCCAGCGCTTGGCTCTGCGGTGATGCTACTTCGTCTTCGCCCTGCACTGATGTTCACAGAAAGTTACGTTTAGGGAACGGTGGCCCAGCTACTGAAACTCCATTTCGAGGAGCAGCCCAAAACGAGGAGATAAATGAATTAAGTAAATAAACAAAAGCATCTCTTTAAGAGGCTAACATGAGGGTCCGTCAGTTAAGAACATGTGCTGTTCTTCCAGAGGAACCCAGTTGATTCCCAACACCTGCGCTGGGCAGCTTACATCCACCTGTCACTCCAGAGCCCAGGACATCTGATGCTTCAGACCTCCTCAGGAGGCACACTTGCACTAAGGTGTTCATGCACACGCGCACAATTGAAAATAGTAAACATTAAAATAAAAAACTCCACAGATTAGAAATACCTACTTTGAGGCTGGAGATATAGCTCAGCATTAACTGCTCTTCTGAAGGTCCCGAGTTGAAATCCCAGCAACCACATGGTGGCTCACAACTATCCTTAATGAGATCTGATGCCCTCTTCTGTTGTGTCCAAAGACAGCTACATGTACTTAGATATAACAATAAACAAATCTTTGGGCTGGATGGAGCAGGGCCAACCGGAGTGAGCAACCTTCATTCCCAGCAACCACATGATGGCTCACAACCATCAGTACAGTTACAGTGTACTCATATACAATACATACATACATACATATATTTTTTTTAAAAAAGAAAAGAAATACCTACTTTGTACTTTATTTGAACCAGAAAGGAATTTCCATAGAACTAAGGGCAATTCACCTTGTGCTCTATTATGATGGGTCTCACTGCTAACAGATCAGTTTGCACCTGTTTTACAAAGAGGAAAAAGGGATCAGAGAGGTCAAGTAATTTGCATAATGTCACACAGTAAAAGTAACTATCTTGAGTGAACCTGATTGTCCAACTCTCTAGCCCAAATTCTGCCCATAGCAATGTACTCCTTCCAGGGTGACCAGCCAGTTCCTAAGTGCCTAGGCTGTGATTTCTCTTCCTATTTAAACCACCCTCTGTAAACTGGGGGTCTCAGTTGCAAGCCAGACAGAGGAAAGAATCCGAGAATCCCACTCTACTGCATAGGAGGAAATCTGAGAGCCATCTAGAGCTGGCAGAGCTGGCCCAAGCTGCAGGACTGGGGGCCACACTCAGGAGTCTGGAAGTTCTGAAGAGTTTTTGATTTCTAATGACACTCCTGCTGGTCCTCTGTCTGTTATCATCTGTGTCCCTCCAATCTGGGTTCAGAGGTGACCTCTGTGAGCTGCCCAAAGAGGCCCCGGCTACCTCTTTGTTCAACAACAATGGCCGAGATAACAAAAGAAAATCAGATGCAGGTGAAAGTTTATTTTTAACATTTCTGAGGCCAATGGGGATTTAACATGAAAATCAGAGCTTTTCTCCTGTCTCTCTCCAAAAGTGGCTCTCGTGTGCTTTTGGCTAGCCAGGACTCCAATGTGCTTGGATCCGATCCAGGGGCTGAGGGTGGATGGCGTAGACAGTGTAGTCTTTTCTGGGCCTTCTTTTGGCAAGAAATAGACATTTGGGAGCTGGGAATGTAGCTCAGTTGTTAGAGTGCATGATTGCCCATGCCTAAAATTCAAGGTCAGCCTTGGCTATATAATGATTTTGAGGCCAGCTACAGCTATGTGGGGCTGGGGGGGGGCAGGGGGAGGGAGGGAGGGAGAGAGAAAGGGAGAGGGAGAAGAAAAGGGAGAGGGAGAAGAGGGAGAAGAGGAGAGGGAGAGGGAGAAAAATTTTGTTTGAAGTTGGAGTTCAGCTTGCCCTCTCTGGGTGTTATCAACTCCAGAAGCCCGGCTACTCAGGGCTTCCCATACACGTACCGCACCATTCTTTACCCTTCAATCACACCAGACACACACTTGAACAAATGTATAATAAAGGGGAAATTTGTTGGGTACAAGGGCACGTGGTTCTAGTTATAGTTGAGGAGGTTGAGGCAGGAGGCAGGAGGACTGCAAATTAGGTGTAGTCTCCTTAGAAAAAAACAACAACAAAACCACCCACCCACCCACCCACCCACCCAACCAACCAACCAAAACATACGGGGAAAGACTGTTCTTTGAAACCCTTAGCCCAATTTGGGGCAAACTCTAAACTTATACCTCTCTCTGTCTGTGTAGAAGCTCACAGGTGGGCCTGGTGCATGCATTCGGGCGTGCATGCGCGTGTGTGTGTGTGTGTGTGTGTGTGTGTGTGTGTGTGTGTGTGTGTGTGTAGTGAGCTGCCTTGCTGCTTAATTGCAAAGGACTTAGGGCTCTAATTGCCCCCCTCCCCCCAGCCACTCTTGATCACCCAGGGCATCACAGTGCAGAGATGCTCCTCAGTGGCAGACTGCATAAGACTGCTCGAAAGCTGATTGGCCTCCTATTGTCCCTTCCTGTGTATGAACATTAATTTTCTTTTCCCTGATCTTGCCATATGCAGGCTGGGGTGGGTGTGGGGGTTTTCTCCTGAGAATCCAACAACTGTATTTGTTGTTGTTGTTATGTTTGGGTTTTGTTTTTCTTAGCCAGGGTTTCTCTGTGTAACAGCTAGCTGTTCTGGAATTTGCTTTATAGACCAGGTTGGCCTCAAACTCACAGAGATCCGCCTCCTTCTACTTCTGCCTCCTAAATGCTGGGATTAAAGAGCTGCTATGCCTGGCTCAACAGCTGCATTTTTCAGCTCTCTATCCAGAAACCAGACCTCCAGGTTCTTGGTGGCCACAACTGCAATACAATGTTTCAAGGAAACAAAACAATGAATAGTAACGTTAAAAAAGAATGGTTTGGGCAGGGTGTGGTGGCACATGCCTTTAGTCCCAGCAGATGAGGCAGGCCTCTGTGAGTCTGAGGTCAGCTTACTTTATAGTGAGTTCCAGGACAGCCAAGAGCCTACTTTAAAGCTAGCTCCCTAGATGTGTAAGGCTTCCAAAGGGGAAATAGACAGCCTGGGAACTGAACCTCTCTTACCATCTTCTTAGCTCTATGGTTCTCTGACTAGCTGGCTCACCACTTTCCTGCACTACTTCTGGATGGAGAAATTGGTAGTTCCTGACTTCCTGTCCTGGCTAATACCACTTCCTCCATGTACCCAGCATTCCCCATGTGCATCACTAGCAGCTCCTAAAATTCAACAAGGGTCAGCTCAAGGTCAAATCTCTCACAGGACACCTTATTCTATTTTCTGGTTTTTTGGCTTCTCCTCCTCCTCTTCCTGTCCCTTTGAGATAGTGTCTCACTTTGTAGCCATGGCTGACCTAAAATTTTGCTCTGCAGACAAAGATGGCCTTGAACTTGTAACTAACCTGCCTCCTCCTTCTGTTCTGTGACCACATTCAGCCTGTTTTCTCACTTTAAAAAAAATTTAATTCTTTGAAAATTTTATACAATTGTTTTGATTATATTTATACTCTATGCCTTCCCCTTCATTCCTGCCCCCCTAACTTCCAGTCCATTTTACTTTTAGTAATCTGTTGACTTCAAGCTGTGTTGCTCATGTACTCATGTACCCCATCATCCCCACCCCTCACAAGGTTTCTGTGTAGCCCTGGCTGTCCCGGAACTCTAGACCAGGCTGGCCTTGGACTCAGAGACCCACCTGCCTCTGCTTCCTAGGTGCTGGGATCAAAGGTGTGCACCACCACATCCAGGTTCATCTTCTAATTTTTTTTATAATAATGTATTTAATTCTATTTTACGTGCATTGGTATGAGGGTGTCAGAGCACTTGGAACTGGAGTTACAGACAGTTGTGAAGCTGCCATGTGGGTGCTGGGAATGGAACCCAGGTCGTTTGGAGGAGCAGACAGTGCTCTTAACCACCGAGCCATCTCTCCAGTCCCTCGTCTTCTAATGTTTAACAGGGACTTTGCCTGAGCACAAGTTTGGAGTGGACACTGACTCTTCTGTTAACCTCCCTGTCCAGCGTCACAAAGTCGTTTCTTCCAAAGAGCCTTTGCCTTTTCCTATGGCTCAAACCTGAAGGAAACACTGCTTCTGTTCCTACTTATAGAAGAAGAAACTGAGACATGGTGGGCAACAGGAAGTCTGGGCAGTACGGCTCCAGAATTGGTACAGATGACCATGAGAGAACTGCACATCCGTGCCACCAGCCTACTCACTTTTTCCCGAAAGCCCTAGGCACCCCCACCGGGGGCTTTTCCTCTCTCTTATGTCCCCCTTGCTTCTTGCAGAAGCCCTCTCCCCCCACGAAGAAGAAACTGGATTAGGACTTCTCTGTTTAAGTCTCGCTAAGCTGTCAAATCCCTTGTGAACCCTCAGTTCCCCCACATCTCAGAATTGCTAGCTCCCTCACAGCCATTCTGAGCGCTGACGGCTGTGGACGTCCTTTGCAAGCTGTACAGATGCAAACGGCACTGGCATCATGTAGCAAGGACACATTGATGTAGGACATATTTCAGCAAAGCTTGCTCACACATTCTCTTGAGCAAATGCCTCTTTCTGCGCTTCAGCTTTCTCATCTGGGAAGCCAACCGAATACACCTGCCTTATAGGTTTTTTTGGGGGGAATTAAACACAATAGTGTTTTTTTGTTTTGTTTTGTTTTGTTTTGTTTTTTGTTTGTTTTTTTTTTAAATTTTACTTTTCTTTTTTTTTTTAAAGATTTATTTTTATTTATTTTATGTGTATGAGTACATTGCAGCTGTATAGATGGCCATGAGCCATCATGTGTGTGGCTGCTGTTGATCTCAGGACCTCTGCCCACTCGCTCGGCCCTGCTCGCTCCGGTGTAATTTACTGCAGCTGTCTTCAGACGCACCAGAAGAGGGCGTCTGATCTCATTACGGGTGGTTGTGAGCCACCATGTGGTTGCTGGGATCCGAACTCAGTACCTTCGGAAGAGCAGTCAGTGCTCTTACCCACTGAGCCATCTCGCCAGCCCAGTGGTTTTTTTTTCTTTTTTTTTTTTAAAGATTTATTTATTTATTATATGTAAGTACACTGTAGCTGTCTTCAGACACCCCAGAAGAGGGCATCAGATCTCATTACGGATGGTTGTGAGCCATCATGTGGTTGCTGGGATTTGAACTCACGACCTTCAGGAGAGCAGTCGGCGCTCTTAACCACTGAGCCACCTCTCCAGCCCCCACAATAGTGTTTTTTTAAAGAAGTGGACCCAGAATACACGTTGTGTGTGTTCCCCAGCCCTTGGTCTCTCTCTCAAGCTGCTGGCAAAACATTATTTCTTCTGCCTCACGTTAAAAGGGGAATGGTCCAGGATACGCCTTCTCCCTCCCCCCTACTCTCTGAATGAAGGGCGTCTGCCCTTGAATCCCAAACCAACAGTCTGTTGTTTGATTGCCAAAGAGAAACACAGTGCAGGTTCCTTTGTGTTACCCGTGAGGACCTCACCAACAGCCCTAAGCCAGCTCCGAAACAAACGGGCAGAGCATTCTGCAAGCTTAGCAGCTCTGTGCCCCTTGGAGTGCTTGTTCAGCTGAAATCACTCTCGCCTGGCACAGGCAGGCCTTCTCTTTTGATTTTGGCAGCCCAGGAGGGAGTGAGAAAGCTGGGTTGGTGTTAGGGCTGGGATTAGGACAGATCATACTGTTAACACTTCTCTCTTTGCTAACTTCATGAAGTTCAAGAAAAGCTTGCTGGGGAATGGCACCAGTTTACTTGCCAAAAGCTAGGATGGGCCAAGGAAGACAGAGTCAGCATTTGGAACAGCCTTGCCTCGGAATTCAACAGCCAAGGAGGGAAGAGGAATCTGCTTGGGAGCGGGCGACCATGTGGGTAGTGTGGAAAAGGGGCTTGGAAGGATTCGGAATGCTGAACGGGCTGGCTCTCCCACCTGCACAGTGTCTCTCAAGCCGTCTCTTCCCCTCCTCTTGCACAAAAACCTGTCCAGGTCCTCGTCACCCTCACCAACCAGAGCTATATTTTCTGATGCAGCTCCCTGTCCCCTTATCTGTCCTAAACACTGATCCCAGTTTTTATGACGGCTGTTCAAGCCTCTCCAATGGTTACTAAGTCAAAGTGTTACCTTTAGCAGAGTAAAAAAGCCCCTCCCCCAAAAGCCACACTACATTCTCTCCTCATGTCATCTTTCGTTTTCCATGAAGACCCTAGTGCCAGCCAGTTAGGTCCATGCCATCTTGCAGATGTGACACAACATACTCACTCTAGCCTGTCTACTTTGATCCCTCTACCCAGACTGCCTCATATCTGTCTTTGCCCCGTAGGCTCGCTATCATCCTTGAGGACCAGGTTCAAATACTGCCCCGTTCTGCAAAGCCTTCCTCAGCTACCTCCAGGCAAAGCACACACACCATTGGTTTAGTCTCTAAGACTTATGTAATGCACTTGTGTGTGCCAATAAAGGGCCTTGGGGACAAGACTATGCCTTATTCGTAATTATGCACCTTCTAGTGCCAAGAGCCTTGTTCAGCATGTTACTTATTTTAATTTTTTTTTTCTTGCAAGCTGATGGGACAAACTCCCATGATGCCAGGGAAGAGCCAGAACAGTCGGCTGAGTTTATGACTGTGTCAGGATCACTGATTCTGTGCTCACCATGGGTAGCTAATCCCTGTGAGTGTGTCTGTCTCTAAGAAACTGTCCCAGTTGGCAAGCCTTTTAGCCCAGTTAAGTTTACTGTATGAGTTACTTTACTGGTCGCACTGTGTCCACCGTCATGAACGTCATCCTTCGGCCCTCTTTCTCCTTTTTACTGATTCTAGGACCCCAGACTATAGACTGGTGCCGTTTACCTTCGGGGTGGGGGGCATCTTCCTCTTGGGTCTAGCTCCCTGCAAAGACCTTCTCAATCGCTCCCAGGAATGTGATGAGATTCTAAATCTAGTCAGGTTGACAGTAAAGATTGGTCATGACACTCACAGCATTTGTCTGCATTATGTGGCAGATATTGGCTCACAGGCAATTCTGATGGGCTCCTCCCACGGATCCAGCACTGCCAGGTGCAGCAGCAGCAGCCGCAGCCGCAGCAGCAGCAGCAAATAAAAAGGACTGCTCACTTCCCCAGCTCTCTCTCCTCCCTCATTCTCCTCTTCTCTCTTTCTCTGTTCCCATACGTTCCCCCCACGGGCCTCTCTTTCTGTCCTTCCCCCTTCTCTGCCGTCATGCTTCTGCTCCTGTCTGCCTCTACCCCTTCTCCAGGTCCTCTCACTCTTCTTTCTTCCCCCAAATAAGCCTCCTTTATACCAGGTCTATCACATGGCGTGATTTTTCAGGGGTCCCTCGGCATGGGCCCACCACACCAGCCACCACATTATACCTCATATCAGCAGATCGTCTGGGACACACTCATTGTGATACTGAACCTGCCACGGAGGTCTCACTGTGCAAAAGTCATTCCCAGAGCATGAAGCTTGATAGGTTCTAGCAAGTCAGGGAGCATCAGGGTGGGCTTTCTGGGGGAGGTGATTGTGGAAGTGAACATTCAAGGCTGTGCAGAAGTTAGGTAAAAGTGGCAGATATAACCTGGAGAGCCTCAGACTGCCATGGGCATTTGGAACAGGAAGGTCATTGGTGGAGTGCGAAGCAGGGATCCATGGGTCGGGAAGATGCTGGCGTATGAGATGGTTTTGGAAAGTTAGAGATAGGAATAAGATACAGCCTGGAGACACATCCAGGCGGAGGAACAATGTGAGAAAAATGTACAGGAAAGCAGACAGCTTGCTGTAATGACTATCTCCAGGAATGCTCTCCCTGGAGTGTTAATAGACCGTGGGAGAAGTGGGACAGGAGAGAGGCAGTGGTCTGGGTGACGGTGGGTCCAAATGTCCCCAGAGGGTTAATTTTGAATGGTGTGATAAGACCTGCATTTTGGCCAGGTACTAATGATCTCTACTAACAATGAGTCCTGCAGACCTGAAGAAGAGGACTCTGAGGCTTACTGACCTCCATAGTAACTAGACAGACAGACTGACTCAGCAGGTGGACCACTTCTTTCCCGTCTGTTTCCATGCTGATTGGTCAAGCTGACTCACAGAGTAGCAAAGGGAGGAATTTAGGTAAGCTGGGGGCCTCACGATGCTTTCCAAGAACAAAGAGTACTACTCTTCTATCTATCTGGAGAAAATATTCAGTAGACATTCCTACTCTGAAGGAACATTCTGAGCTTTCCCTTCCTTGTTTCTTAGAAAGTGAAAATTCTGCACATAGACCCATTTCGACAGGCCAGGGACATGCTGGGAATTGAGAGGCTCCTAGAGTCCCACATATTAGCTGGAGTATGACTCCATAGTCCAGAGAGAGTATTGTGATATTGCCCGTTAGCCTCCACCTGAGCTCAGACTATCTAATCATTGGCTCTCTGCTCCTTAGCCCCAGGCTCTATCAAAGACAAGGATCTGCCAGAATGTAGGACTTGAGCCCGGCTGGTAAACAGGTCAGTCCTGGGGATCTTGGCCTTGGGTTTAATATCAGACTCTCATGCAAGATATGTAAGGAGGGCTCTGGACCCAGCTCTCCCTTTTCTGGGTTAACTATTTTCAGTTAACCTCAAGCTTTGTGAATATATAAGTTGCCCCTAGCTCCTCTGGGCTACCTACTTTGTTTGTGTCTAATGAAAAATGGGTAATTATTTCTGTCTCGGGATCATTAGCAAAAGCCTCATAAGGTCCTACTATCTTTAACCAGGTTATGTGCCCATTTCTGAGCCAACCACTGCAGCCATGGTGGAAGGAGCTGGTGGGCTCCGTTCTTAACTATTGCTAGGTATCTTGGGTACTTTCCCTGTTGCTCTGACAAACTACGTGATAAAAGTGTGAGCCCAGATCTTATGGGTTCAGACTCCATTTTAGAGAACCTGACTTAAGGTTGAACTTGAGTTAACTAACAGGTTGGTGTCTAGCACCAGTTTCCAGGCTACCCCTCAACAAGACCTGCATCTAGTACCAGTTTCCAGGTTATTCCCCCCAAAATCAGCATCTCCAGGTTGCAAGCCTGCCCCTGGCACTCACTTCCTAACAACCACCAATCAGGAGAAAAACAAAAGTTAAGTTTATGGTTTGGCTCCCAGCACCAGCCAATTATGTTAAAGGGCACCAAAATTCCATACTAGCCCCGCCCCCCATCAGATGTGTGCCAGGCTAGACACCCTCTATAAATGTTTGCCTGAAACTGGACTTGGGGCTGCACCCTGCCATTCTGCTGCCTCAGAGACTAGTGTGGTCCAAGCTTGAGCTTGCAAATAAAGAGACCCTAGTACGATTGCGTCAAAATCGGCTACTTAGTGGTCTTTTGGGGTTCATGAAAGCTTTCTGGCCCAATGAAAGTACCTTTAGGAAGACATTGTTTATTAAGTTTATTGTCTGAGGGTGTTGTCCACCATGCTGAGGAAGGTGTGGTGGCACAGGCAGCTCTAGCTGTGGCGGCAGGATTATAAAAACTTGGTCACACCTCATCCACGGTCAGGAGACAGAGATAGCTGAACGCTGCTGCAGAGTTTGCTGGCTTCATTTTTCCCTTTCTATTCTAGTCTGGGCAGGTCTTCCCTCCTCCATTAATGCTCTTGGGAACCATTTTTCTAGGTAATTCTAAACCCAGTCAAGCAGACAGTGAAATTGGACCATCTCAGACAGGACCCCATCAGAGCCACTGATTGGAGGCTGGGTAGAGGAATGGAGTTGGGGGTCTAATGGAATGTGAAGGCACACCCCTGTGATCCTGGTTCTTGGGAGGGAGAAGCAGGAGAATAAGTTGAAGGTCATCCTGATCACATGGCAGGTTGAGACCAGTCTGAATGACATGAGATTCTGTCCCCAAAGCTAAAATAGACAATAGGGTTCTAATTGTAATCTACAGCAACCCAAGACAAGTGAAGTCTGGAGTTGCTTACTTTTACATATCACAATTCATCCAAGGAAGTCTGGACAGGAACTCAAATAGGGCAGGAACCTGAAAGCAGAAGCTGATGTAGAGGCCATGGAACAGTGATGCTAAATGGCTTGTTCCTCATGGCTTTCTCAGCCTGCTTTCTTATAGAACCCAGGACCACTAGCCCAGGGGTATTCTCATTCACAATGGGCTGGGTCTTATCTCACCAATCACTAATTAAGAAAGTACCCTAGGAGCTGGAGAGTAAGCAAGATAAACCCTTCCCTCCCCAAGTTGTTTTTGGTCATGGTGTTTCCTCACAGCAATAGAAACACCAAGACGCTAAAAGATATCTACAGATCATTCAACTAAAAGGCTAAATGATACACATTTTTCTCAGCAGCACATGGAACTTTCTCCAAAATTAATCATGTAATAGGATACAAAGTAAGTCTCAACATACATAGAAAAACTAAAATAACATCCTGCACCCTATTGAACCACAGTGGAATAAAGGTAGACATCAATAGCAATAGAAACTACAGAAAAACTCATGGGGTGTAATGCTATCAGATAACAACTGAGTCAAGCAAGAAATTGAATGGGAAATTTAAAAATTCCTAGAATTGAATGAAAATCAAAACAACATACCATAATCTATGAAACATAATGAAGGAAGTCCTAAGAGGAAGGTTTTCACTGAAACAATAACTTAATGGTGCACCTGAAGGCACTGGAGAGACAGGAAGAGACAACAGTAGGTGGGAAGAGATAACCAAATCTCTTCAGGAATGAAATTCATGATATAGAAATTTAAAAATACAAATAATCAAGGAGACAAAAGTTCTTTGAGAATATTTGAGAATATAATAGTTGTTAATATTATCAAAAGAAAGAGAAAGACTCAAATTAATAAAATTAGAGATGAAAATGAGGCATTTTAATAGGGACTAAGGAAATTCAGAGAATTGTAAAATTAAAAATTTATATATTAAATGGATACAAGTAATATGATTAGAGAAATGGGAAAAGGGGGGGCTTTTAGGGAGGAAGTGGGAAACAGGGAACTTTAGGGAAGAAGGATTGAGGTAAATACAGAAAGAGGGAGGCAGGTAAAATAATAATAGATATCTGGAAAAAGTCATAAGTAGTCATACTACTATCTGAAAAACTTATAATACATATAATTCTATGTATCTATCTATCTATATATATGTGTGTATATATATATAATTTAAATAAATTACTCTCATTTGGGATGATAATGCCCCTCTAAGAACCAAAGACTACCCAACAAAAACCCCAAAACCAGACATTAGAAGCTCTTTTGAGTTGTTGGTTAGAGTTTTTCAAGGAATTCCCTAAAATACAGACTATTGCTACTGCCTTTGGTTGCCTCCCGAAGGTAGAAGTCATTATTGCTGAAGATATCATGAACTTCAGAAACAGAGCCCAGAGACCCCTTAACTGGACCTGATCTGAACATCACCTCCCTGAGGACTAGTTTTTATGGTAACAGAAGGTGCCATGCAAGCTTCCAAAGGAAGGGAGCAAACTACAGTCCTACCCAGATGTAATACCTATGAACCATAACAATGACCAGCAAGGCACAGTACCCCAAGTGTGCAATAGTGGCACACATACCTTGGTGATAACCAACAACTCTCTAATTGGTCTTAAGAGTCACTCAATAAGAGGGAAATCATGCCTGGTACTGGGAACCTAGCCAACTATTGAATGCTAGAGAAGTCATTAGTCTTAGAGGAGAGCTTACAGCTATCACTTTATTAGGCCAGCACAATCCCTAACAACATTCTAAATAGTTATCCTTATATCCACAAATAAGTGTAGTCTTAACCTCTCATCATGGAAACTTCTCTTTGCAACAGATGAAGACCATTACAGAAAAGTGCAACCAGTCAAGATACAGAGTTATGGAGTCCAGTCCCAATGGATATGTCTACAAAACATTCCCAAACCTAAGGCTCAGGGGACATTGTGGTAGAGGAGGAGGAAAGATTCTAAGAGCCAAAAGATCAAGGAGTTTGTTGTGAGGATGTCTCCTACTGATGTCAGAAGCTACATCCATAAAGTCTCACCAACCGCCTAAACAAGAGATGAACAAGGAGGACACCAACAGACATTGTTGTGGTCTAGGAGTCGCTCTACAAACCATGTGAACACCAATTGCTGTCAGACAGAGATGGTTTGTTGAACTCGCATCCTAGTACTGGTCAGACAAGGGACATAGTTCAGATCAGGGGCTGAAACTGTGATATATTGGAAAACCCAGGTTCAAAAGTTTAAAAGGCAAAGAGGGGAGCAATATTACATTTTGGCTCATTAGATAACACATTATCAACTAACCTTTAAGCTGATTGATCTTAAGTAAGGTAAGAGAGATGGTGGATGGGTGGTGAACAGGGGAATTTCTGAACATTGAGATAGCAGAGCATGAGTATTATAATCATAACTTTTGGCTTATTCCTAGTATTCTCCAGTGTCAGACACAAAAACCATAATGAGCTCATACACAGGTGCAGGAAATTCTACCTGGTAGTCAGTTCTGACTCAAGCCATAAGAGTTTATATTGACCTTTAACTTGATAGGTCCTTGGAACTCTATCCCAGTTTTGGCTCCAAAACTCTTTTCTTCTAATCTTAAGATTAACAAACTTCATACAGAACAGAGCAGACAGAACATGATATGTGATCAACATGACCTTGCTCTGAGACAAGCTATTTTTCTGTGTTAATAACAAAATGGCTACAGCTATGCTGGGGTGGGGGTGGGGCATCAGACCACACCAGATATGCCAAAGTGGATGGGAGAAGGCTGACGAGACCTCAGTATACATATACACATATATATGTAAAAATAGTTAATGAGAAAAAGGCCATGAGTTTGAAAGAAAACATGCGTCTTAGTTAGAATTTCCATTGCTGTGAAGAGACACCATGACCAAGGCAACTCTTATAAAGACAACATTTAACGGGTGCTGGCTTACAGGTTCAGAGGTTCAGTCCATTATTATCATGCTTGGAAGCATGGCAGAGCCCAGACAGGCATAGCACTAAAGGAGCTAAGAGTTCTATATTTTGTTCTGACGGCAAACAGGAGAAGACCGGCTTCCAGAAAGCTAGGAAGAGGATCTCAAAGCCCACTCCTCACAGTGATCCAACTCCTCCAACAAGGTCATACCTACTCCGACAAGGCCATACCTCTTAATAGTGCCACTCCCGAGACAAGCATATACAAACCATCACACAGGATGAAGTAACTAGCTTAAATACACGCTTAACAACCAATGGAACAGGAGAAGGAAAAAAAAAAAAAAGCTCAGGGCCTGATGGATTTAGCACAAAAATCTCATCAGACTTTCAAGGAGCTAACATCAATACTCCTTAAATTAGTATCTAAAACAAAAAGAGAAGAGTACTTCTAAACTATTTTTATAAACTCAGTATTATTATAACACCAAAACCAGATAAAACTCAGATGAACAAAGAGGCAAAGCCTTTCAATAAAGCATTTGAAAACTTAATTCAAGAAAACATCAAAAAGATCCACCCACTACTATAAAGAACCATTCTAGAAATGGTTCAACACACATAAATCAATAAATATAACTTAACACTTGAATAGACTCAAAGACAGAAACTATATGATCATTTAATTAGCTATAGGAAGGGCCTGTGAAAAAAATCTAATGTCCCTTTATGGTAAAAATCTTGGAGATTTTAGGGATATGGGGCACATACTTTAATATAATAAAAGTATTATACAGCAAGCCCACAGCAACATCGTGCTAAATGCAGAAAAAGTCAAAGCATTTCTACTAAAATCAGGGACAAGATAAAGATGTCTACTTTCTCCAGTTTCATTCAATGTACTACATGAAGTCTTACTTAGTTAAAACAATAACGAGAGAGAGAAAAAAAGGGGGAGGGAGAACCTGAAGTAATCTAAGTGCCCATCTTTGCAGAAGATAGCATTCTGTACATAAAGGATCTAAAGACCCCACTAGATATCTCCCACAGCTGACAAGCACATTTCACAAAGTATCAGAATATGAAATCAGCTCACAAAAATCAATGCCTTCTCTTTATCTCAACAACAACAGCAGAGCAGCAGCAGCAACAACAACAACAACAAAAACAATGAGAAAGAAATCAGGAAAACAATGGTGAGATTGCTTCAAAAAAAGAGGTGGGGGGGGATAAATTTAGCTAAACAAGTGAAAGCTTTAAGATACCAAAGAAGGAAATCAAAGAAGATATCAGAATATGGAGAAAACTTCTATACTCTTGGATTCATCTGATGAATACTGGCTATCACACCAAAAGCAATTTATATATTCAGTGCAAACTCGCTCAAAATTCTAACACAATTCTTCACAGAAGTTGAAAAACAAACAAACAAACAAACAAACAAACAAATAACTGAACTTAAGTTTTGAATGAAAATGCAAAAGAAGAAGGATAGATGTGGTGGTTTGAATATGCTTGGCCCAGGGTGGCACTATTAGGAGGTGTTAGTGTCGGTGTGGCCCTGTTGGAGGAAGTGTATCATTGTGGGAGTGGGCTTTGATACCCTCCTCCTTGCAGCCTGGAAACAGTTTGCACCTGGCTTCCTTTAGATGAAGATGTAAAACTCTCAGCTCCTCCAGCACCATGCCGGCCTGCATGCTGCCATGCTTCCTGTCATGCTAATAATGAAAAGAACCTCTGAACCTCTAAGCCATAGCCAATTAAATGTTGTCCTTTGTAAGAGTTGCCTTGGTCATGGTGTCTCTTCCCAGCCATGGAAACCCTAAGAAAATAGACAAAACAATCATGACCAATAAGAGAATGATTGACAGTATCACCATGCCTGATTTCAATTTAGTAATAACACCAGCATGGCACTTCAACCAACAGACACATTGACTAACAGAATAGAATTGAGAACCCAGACATAATTAAATCTGAGTTATAGATATACTATGCTCCTACACTCACTTGATTTTTGATAAAGAAAAAAACAAAACAACAAAAACAAATAGACAAAAAACTAGAGGAAAGCCCTCAACAAACGGGGCTGACCAAACTGGATAGCTACATGTAGAACAATGAAACTGGATCCCGACCTCTCACCCCACACAAACTCAATTCCAAATGAATCAAAGACCTTAGCATGAACCCCAAAACCCCAAGTCTGATAGAGAAGGATGTATGGAATCAGTTCAACTTACAGGGGTGGGAAAGGACTTTCAGAGCAAGATCCCAGTAAGGCAAGCATTAATACTGACAGCAAAAAGGAACTTCATTAAACTAAAATACTTCTCTATAGCAAAGGGCACCATCATTTGAATGTTAAAGTAGCGTAGAGAGTGGGGAAAATCTTTATCAGCCATATCTGTCAGAGGTTTAGTATTTAGAATATACAAAGAACTTGAAAAACTAAACACCAAGAAAACAAATTACCCAATTTAAAATCGGGGCATGGCACTAAAAAAGAGGTTCCTAAAAAAAAAAAAAAAAAAAAAAAAAAAAAAAAAAAAAAAA
>JADRCD010226536.1:0-16570 GCA_019843815.1 Montemys delectorum
AAAGCAGCCCCTGCTACCACACAGAAAGTTCCAGTGGCTTCAGTGAAACACCCAACTCTGGACATATCCCCAAAATTCACAAGAATCTCTATGATGTATACCAGCACAGCTAAAACGAGAAGGATTGATAATCACAAGTGTTGGCAGGGCTGTGGGACAACCAGAATTTGTGTATGATGCTGATGGGATTGTGTGTTGGCGTCATGGCTTTGCCTGCTAGAGCTAAGTATCTGTTCACCATACATCCTGGGGAAATGTCAGCACCCGCCCACCAGTTGTCCATAAATGCTTTCAAGAGTTTTGCTACAGTAGCTTACCACACAAGGGTGAAGCCAACGTCCCCACTCAAGCAGGGCTTGGGGGGGGTGTGTGCATAATCTCATCCTCGAATGATCCCTAGACGTCAGAGGGTGTGGCTGGTGAGTCCCTCAGGCTGTGGGAAAACTGGTTTCTGCTCCTGTGACACACAGAATCAGGCAGACACATCTCAGGGACAGAGGTAGGAAGGTGTCCTCAAGATACAAGCCTTGTGACCTTACTTTGACCCCCAGCTCAACAGGGCAGAGAACCTGTCCTGTTGTAGAAAATTCAGAGCCCCAGGAAAGAGGGCAAAGTTGGCTCCCAGCATCCTCCAGGGCAACATCAGGACCTAGTGGGTCTCCCTGGAGACAAGAGGAGTGAGAGCCACTCCAGGGGCCTCAGGAAGCTCCCAGGCTGGCCTGGATTGGACACAGAGCCGTGGGCACCTGGGTGTAAGTCAATCCCTGGCCCATATTCCTTCTGCTCCCAAAGGTAACCTACAGCAAGGACCGCCCAGAAAAAGTCCCGCAGAGGAGAACCCCCACAGTGCTGAACAGGGAGCAGATGCATAAATCAACCTTGTCGGGACTACCTTACAGCTGTCAGTGCAAGAGGCCTTATGGGAGGCGTGTGAGGTTGGCTCTTGCTCTGGGGCCGGTTACTGTTTAACAGGCTTGTGTTGAGCAGTGATTTTCCCAGACTCGCTAGAAACTCCAAATCTCAAGTCTCAAGGGCCAAATATTAACATCAGAGTGCTTGAGTGGTAATGTACACAGGGCCCTGGCTTGCTTTATTCATACGTACGTACGTACATACATACATACATACATATGCCAGAAGCAGCTTAAAGAAGGCTAATTTGGCTCACTGATCAAAGGTGCCATGGAAAGGGAACAGAAGTAGTAGCCGGAGGCAGCTTGCCAGGCTGTGTCCATAGCCAGGAAGCAGAGAGGGGTGAGTGAAAGCTGGGGCCCACCCAGTTCCCTTTCTCCTTTTCATCGGGTCCAGCAGTTAGGGTGGCTCCCTCAAAGATCCATCCAGAGATGTATCTCCGAGGTTGACTCCAGACCCTGTCAAGTTGACACCACACACTGCCCAGAAAGGAAAAGAAACAAATAAAAAACACAACAAACAAACTAGAGTGGTCAAGTGATTCCTCAGTCCAGTGTCCCACTTGCACTCCCAACCCCTGTCAGGTATATAACCAAGGTTAGTCTCCAATGCCTCGTTTCTGACTCCTTTTGAAAAACCAGGTGATATCCAGCCGGGCTTGCATCCCAACGTGGGTGCAGCCCACAGGCAGCCTTCAGTTTAACCCTAACTCTACATGGTAGCCACACCCTTTGACACTCAAACTCAGCCCCCACCCAGAACAGCACAAGCTGAGAACACTCATCCATTCATCCTCTCATTCATTCATTCATTCATTCATTCATTTGATTGCTCATGAATCTGTTAACTTGTTTTCATTCTAACCTGCCCCCGCACCTCCTGAGGCCCCAAACGGGTACTTAGCACTACGAGGCAAAATGAACTGAACTGGAATCTACCCTCAGGAAACGGCTGCGAGCGGAGAAGAGGGCCTCCTAACCTGCATGACTCAGGGACATGAGAGAAGCAGTCAGAGCATCAGACGCATTGGCTGGCACGCGGTGGTGGCACCGCAAACTCAGCGTCACTGGGTAACAGCCATTAAAGCAGACTACTGAAGCCTGTCACCCACTCCCAACTATCTGCAATCTGTCACTCAAGCCTACAGGTCGTTCAGAGAGATGAAAACACCAGCGAAAGGCTTAGTGAGATTCCTAGAGGCCTCCATCACAGCCCTAATCCGGAGCCCACTGACCAGGGGCTCACTCATGACATGGCCAAGCAACAGGAAGCAACCAGCTATGACTTGTAAGCATCTCACCAGCCTCAGGCTGAGCTGCACCAAGCCACTGCAGAGCTAGGTCAGGGTCCCACTCTGGGAGCGCAGAGGCAAGTGGATGCAGAGCCCAGCTCGGTCTAGGTAAGGCCAATCCGTGCAGAGGAAGCAAGCAGCGTGTTGGGTATGATAATTCACGTCTATAATCTCTGTACTTAGGAGGCTAAGGCAAAGGGATTGCCATGTGACTTCCACGAGAGCCAGAGCCACGGTTAAGAGCCTGTCTCAAAACAAAAGGGAGAGGACTGGTTCCCTTTCGGGTGCCCCAGGGGATTCTGGGAGCTCCTGTTTCTCGATTCTGGTGCTAAAGTGTCAGACTAAGGACAATGGCTATCGCTCACCAAGGTCCAAGCCAGGTGGTGAATGGGAATCTTTTCTTGTAGTCTTTCTGACAGGTTATGTCACCCAGGCCAGCCTGGACCTCAGTGTGTAGCTCAGGCTGGCCTCACACCCATGATCTTCTTGTCTCTGCTTCTCAACAGCTATGTGCTGGAGACAAGGTTTCTCTGTATATCCCTGGCTGTCCTGAAACTCACTCTGTAGACCAGGCTGGCCTTGAACTCAGAAATCTGCCTGCCTCTGCCTCCCAAGTGCTGGGATTAAAGGCGTGCTCCGGATACGCATCTGACACAGAAGTGGACTGTCTTGTTGCCTCCTACCCCTCTAGAAACACACATGGTTCACCTGTTGGGTAGAGCCCAACCCCACAGGGAAGGTGCCCCTGACTTCAGACTGAGGCGAGAGGTCTTAGGGAGACTTCTAGAGAATTCTTTAGGAGCAGCTACAGACATTAGACATGTGTGAGTTCTCCATTGAGCCAGGGCCACACAAGGCCATTGGGGTTGGCCAGGGCCCCCATCCTCAGATCTCTCCAGCCTAGTCCCCAGACTGGTCCCCTTAGGGCTCCTTCCAGTGGCAATGCATGCAATAGCCTGGGGCACAAGGTTGTCCCTAGGAAGATACCAACTCACAAACACTTCAATGAGGACATGCCACAGAGCCTCCAGCTGTGCACTGGCTGAGGTTCAAGAACAATCCTAGAGCGCTGCCAAACCCCAGAGGAAGGGCAGTGGCTGCCGGCATCAGCTATCGGCTCAGGGCCACATTTCCAGGGAACTGGGGTTTTCTAAGACGCTCATCAGGCTGGAACATAGTCACCATGGCCACTGGGCCCTCCTTCTACAAGCCAGAGTAAGGCAGGCTGTGACCCACGTCCCTTCAGGGGCATCAGCCATAATAATTTATTCACTTTTATCAAGGGAAAGTCTCCAGACTTGGGTTTTGTTTGGTTGCGTCCCCAATCCTCCAACCCCAGACATAGTTTCTCTGTGTAGCCCTGGCTGTCTTGGAATTCCATCTGTAGATCAAGCTGGTCTTCAACTCAGAAATCCACCTGCCTCTGCCTCCCCGGTGCTAAGATTAAAGGCACCGCCATTTTAAAGCATCCATTCTGATGGTGTTAAGTACACCCATGGCTTTGGGCAATCGTCCCCACCAATGGCCACGTCCTTTCACCTGTCCTTCTGAGACCTTGTCTCCACTCAACACTCTATCCGACCCCTTCCCGTTCCCACTCCCTCCTTAGCACACCATTTCTCCAACTTCATCACCTGGGTGCCCTAGGGGATCGGGCAACCGAAATCATGCTGCAACCACCCTGCCATCTCTCGTCTCTCAGAATCTAATTTCAGGGTTCATCCATGTTCCAGTGTGAGGGAGAATTCTCTCCTCTGCAGCAGCTATTCCAGCACTCTAATGCTGAGGCAGGGGGATCACGAATTTGAACTATCTAGGGACTATACAATGCGACCCTGTTTCAAAAAAAAAAAATCTCTCTGCCTTTGTAAGGCTGTATACTCTTCCCTCTTGGAGAGCCCTCTTTTCATTTCTGAAGATTAAATCCTAATTTTATTAATGTGTGTGATGCTCTGTACACATGAGCACAGTCCCTGAAGAGGCTCACAGAAGGGTGTCAGCTCTCCTGCAGCTGATGTTACAAGCTGTTATGACTCACCTGATGTGGGTGCTGGGAACAGAACTCCGGTCCTTTGGAAGAGCCATGTGAGCTCCCGACCTTTGAGCCGTCTCTCCAGCTCACCTCTCTGTGTTTCGTTTGGTTTTCCTATTCGCCTATCCAGCATCCCAAAGTACTAGGACCCCTCTAACCTTCAGCTTCTGTGGGGTGTCCAGATTTCCCCCGGAGGATGGCTGCTGGGACAGTGACACCCTGCCCCCCTCAGCAACCTGCAGCCCTGACAGGTGTCCTGAACGTCTGTCTGTTCCAGGGCTCTCACCACCTGTGAGCTACTTTAGACACTCACTTTCTCTGTCAGATGGAAATGCTCCTTGTCTGGCCCTCTGAGGGGTCTACTTCTCCCCAGCACCAGAGGCCCCTCCCCCACCAGTCCCCTTGTTAGCCACACTCACCACAGCCCTTCACACTACCCCAACCCCTCTTGTGCAGGTGTGAAGTACTGCAGACAGTCCATCAAGACCCTGTTTCTCTCTGCCCAGCATGCATAGGGGCAGTCAGCTCAATAGGAAGAGGGAATGCCTGCTTCCCCAGAAGAGCCTCAGAGTCCTCCTCCTCCTCTCTCTGTCCCATCTGCCAGACCAATAATCCCCAAGGTTTCGGTGTGACCTGAAGGCACCTGGAGGTGACTTAAGGCACCAAGTGTCTTAAACTAACCTGGAGCTGGAGTTTGTATGCATCCCATCTGCTAGGAGACAGGCAGGTTCCAATCCCACAGATTTTTGTTGTTGTTGTTGTTGATGATGATGATGTTGTTGCTTTTAGCCAGAGCTCAGCCAGACCCAGCTGTGGGTCTGGGTAGCGGGCAATGGCATTCTGAGGCCAGGCTCCCGCAATGGCTCTCCATTGGCTTCTACTTTGAAACAAAGCCCATTCGCTATCTCCCTTCCCCTTATCCCTCCCCTCCACCCCGCCTCCACTTCCCATGAGGACTCCGTGACCCTGAGTGTTGATAGCCTGGTCCACTTATCTGCTCCTGGACTGCAAAACCACGAAGGCCCAGACTTGGAAGGTCAGCTCTGGGGAGAACTCAAAGGCCAGGCAGCTCAGCCAATTGCAGCCTCCTGCCCACAGCCATGGCCATTCCCCTGGCTGGATTCCTCTCTTTGACTTGTCCCCCTGGTGTGAGAGGTCCCCAGGGATACCTTCATCATCGGCATGACTTCCCACCACAGCCGACGGCCCTCTAGGTGGGCTGACCCCTAAGTCCTGACAGCTGGACACAGGAGTGACCACCAACCACTTTGCAAATGGGGAAACTGAGTCCTTGGAGGACAAGGCCCTGGCTAAGTCCGGAGCTAGACCTGGGCCTGTCATCCTCAATTCCGCTCCATGCAGCCATCGGCCATGCACTGTACACTTAGGGAAGAATTACAGAAAACATAGGACATTTTTTAGACCCTTTCAATTATTTAAAAAAAAAAAATCACATTTATTTATTTGTTTGTTTGTTTGTTTGTTATGGGCACGGGCACAGATGCACTCGTGTGGAAGCCAGGGGATAACTTATAGCAGTCTGTCTGTCCTTCTACCATGTGGGTTCCAGGGATCCAATTCAGGTTATTGGGCTTAGCAGCAAGAACCCTCTCTCCTGATGAGCCATCCCTCTGGCTCGCTCTTCCCTCTTCACCACCTTGCCTGACCAGGTAGGAGGATCATGACAAAGGAGGACAAACACTGAGGTAGAAGATCACCATGGGGCAGCCTTGGATCTCAGCACCCCCACATTCCCAGGACCTACTAGATGAACACAAAGGCCAGATGTTAATGCTACCACTGTCGACTTGAACTGGCCACCTTGCTGCCCATGCCAGCCAACAGCTGGATACGATCCTGGCGACACCTGTCCACCTCACCAATTACCACTCATGTATCTCCTTCAGCCCCAGTCCTACTGACAAGCAGGGAAACAGAGGCACTAGGCCCTCGGCCACACGCCAGAGATGACCATTCAGGGAGGAGGAGGAGGAGCCCACTAAAGACCAACCAGCCTTAAGGGTGTAGCTCTGCCAGCGGTTGCCACATAAATCCTGCCATCTTGATGCACAGCAAATCCCAGGACACGCAGATTTGAGTCAAAGTTCACTCATCTGGCCTCAGGCAGGTACCTCTACCACAGTGCCTGTGAGCCTCCACTTGCAAAAAAAAAAAAAATGCCTTGAGTAGACCTCAAAAGATGGGGGCGGATCTGCATCTGATGAACTTGCTTGGACCTCACACAGTGTGGTGCCTGGAGGGGCAAATGTTCAGTGAAAGCTGGGGTGTGAGTGTGTGCTGTGCTGGGTATGGAACCCAGAGCCTTGTGCACACTGGGCAAGCCCTCCCCCCCGGTGAACTACACCCGGGTCCATGTTGTTTGTTGGCTTGTTTGTTTGTTTTGTATTGTTTTGGGGTTTTTTTTTTGAGAAAGGTTCTTACTGTGACACTCTGAGGGTGACTAAACATGGCAAGTGACTTCAGGGACCAAATTCTGTGTTGATTAACCTTTAATCTTTCACATACTTAAGCCACAGCTTTGAGCTAAGCACACCCAAAGATGTGTCTTGTCTTTTAAAATTATAGCCCTGTGGTGGTTAGCTCTGTCGACTTGGCACAACGTAGATTCACCTGGGAAGAGGGTCTCAGGGAAGGATGGCCTGCCTACATTTGGATTGGCCCGTGGGGATTGTCTTGGATTAGCTTAACTGACACGAGAAGACCCAGTCCACTGTCGGCGGCACCACTCCCTAGGCAAGGGGTCCTCTGCTGTATGAGTGGAGAGATCAAACTGAGCACATGCAAGCAAGAGAACAAGTCTACTAAATTGGAGTTATGTCAGGGCTCCTGGGGCCTTAGAGGAAGCTCAGCTCTAGTGGCACCTTAATCCACAGATGTGATTTCCAGGCACCCAGCCAGGAGTAATTAGTGGCGTCTGTAGAAACTAATATATCTCCTGAGAAAGCTCCGGAAGACATGGGAAGATGGTTCTGGAACAGGCCCATTTTCCCAGAGACATGCTATTGAATGCACAGCCATCCTCCATTGCCGTGGCTGATGGGAAACACGGCTGATCTCTCCAGCACTCTGGAAAGAAGAGGAAGACCCAGAGCCATCCAAGGGCCCAATCCAAGGCCGCAAAGTGCAGGAAGTGCGCACGGGTACCGGGGGCCAGGAGAGGGAGGATGGGGAGGGCAGGGAGGGGCGCTCTTAGACACAAACATGTTTTTTTGCAGCAAGGAACAAAAAAAGCCATGAACCAAAGTTACCTCTGTGCTTGGGACTCTGGGGGACAGGAGCGTCATGTCACCTTTGTCTTCCCAGAGGGTCATTCCCCTCTGGGCTGGCTTCATACTCACTATTAGCAGAAACGACCTTGAACTTTGACCCTCTTGCTTCCTACTTTCAAGTGCTAAGAGCCGACTATCAGGACAGATTGATGATTTTTGTTCTGTTGTTTATTTCACAGTGGGGCCGTCTAGGCAAAAGGTACTCTGCCGCGCATATATGTAGGTGATCCTAAGACACTTGACCATGCCCTGTGTGACTTCCAGATGGTGATGAGGGGGTGACTATCACCTCCATGATGAAGAAGTGACATTCAGGGGGCGGGGATTCTAGTTTCTGAAGAACTTACATCATGACAGCTGGTTTTGAATTCCACAATCCTGCCAATCCGAAGCTGGGCACACATTCATGGCACATCACCAACTGTAAGGAGAGTCAATAAAGCTAACACCTATCCATACCTCAGAATGGGACCTTATTTGAAAACAGGGTCTGGCCAGATGTCATCACTCCAGCACTTAGGAAGCTGAGGCAGGAGGATTGTGAATTTTAAGCTTGCCTGGGCTTCGGAGGGAGTGAGTTTGAGCTCGGCCTGAGCTGCATGGTAAGACTCTTGTCTCAAAATAGGAACAAGTCCTAAAGTGGTTGGACTTAGGCTGGGTTCCAAAGAAGAGGAGGGGAGCTGGAGAGATGGCTCAATGGATGCAGGCATCGGTGTTCCGTTCCTAGAACCTACGTGGTGGCTCCAGGTCTGGGGGCTCTGATGTCCTCCAGCCTCCATGGGGACCAAGCACATACACCACGCACATAAACTTGTGCAGGCGTACGATCAAACACATAAATAACGTGAATTAACCCAATTCTGAAGAGGAAATGGAAAATACAGAGGAGGCCGCATCAAGACAGAGACATTGATGCCACCAACTGAGGAACTGTGAGAACCTCCAGAAATGGAAAGAACCAAGAGCCCCAAGACACTAGAAGCTCCCAGCCTAGCCATGAAGTTCTCATGGTTTAAGGACACAATTTTAAACCTAGGTGACTAACACAGGCCTCTCAAGGAGGCTGTCGAAACACCACTAAAGGAGACACATCCTGATTTCAGTTCTGGTGACAGGACAGACACATTAGCTCCTTGACCTTCAGCCCTTGGATGGACTTTTCTGCTGGCCTCTACCTGCCAACCAAAGTGTCATCCCAGGCAAGGCCCAGACACTCCTGAACCCTATGACCTCCATCACGGATTTGTTTTTTGGGACCAGTGTTTCTAGCCCAGTTTGGCTTCCTACTCACTAGAATAGCCAAGCAGAGCCTGAGACGACAGGTAGGGATCATCACATGAAGTTTATGGGTGTTGGGAGCCACATGCCAGGCAAGCAGCTACCACATGAGCCACAGGCTCGATTCAACATTGAAATTCCCTGAAGAAGTGGAGCCCAAACCTCAGGTTTGTCTGTTAGGCTGCAGAGTGGGCTCTAGACACGAGTGCCAGCTGTTCAAGCATGAGGACCTGAGTTTGAACCTTTGCCCCCAGCACCCATGAAAAAAGCCAGGTGGGCCATCAAACCCAGACACACAGATCTATAATGACAGCACTCTGGGCACTGGGATCAGTGGAGAAAGGATGATCCCTGAAGCTTGATGGCCAGGCAGCCTAGCCAACCAGCAAGCTCCTGACTCAGTGAGAGACCCTGAGTCAAAAATAAACTGGCCCAGGAGGTAAGAAAGTGGCAGAGAGCTTACCTGGCACCTACAAAGCTCTGGGCTCCAACTCCGGCACCACCAAATATACATTTATTTATATACAAATATATATAAAACATATAAATATATTATATATTTTATAGATTTATATAAATATATAATTTATATGCACACACACACACACACGCACACGCACACGCACACACACACAATTTAGGGCCAGGTGTGGTGGTACATGGCATTAATCTCAGCACTTAGGAGGCAAAGACAGGTGCATCTCTGTAAGTTCACGGCTAGCCTGATCTAAGTAGTGAGTTCTGAGGCTAGCCTGATTTATATAGTAAATTCCAGCCTTGTCTACACAATAAGAGTTTGCCTCAAAATAAACAAACATGCAAACTCAAGAGTCACTGGGGAAAACACCCAATCTAGACCCTGGTATCCACAAGTACAACACAGAAATCCACCCACCTACACATAGGCACACACTTATAGATGTATGCACACACACACAAAACACACTCACAGACATATACATATGCACACATGCTCACATGTGTGTGTACACACACTCTCAAACGTAGCGCACACACACACACACACACACACCTCAGAAATGCAAATGGAAACAACACCCACAGGCCTTCTTCGAAGTCACCAAGCTTCCAGAAGGCCGGTCACACAAAACTCTGAGAGGGTGAAGGGACACTTGTGTAACCAGCCTGCTGGCAGTAGGCAGCCAGCTCAAACATCCCAGGGATCGACCTGAAGCCACCCAAGGTGGCAGATCCCAGGAAGTGTGTTGTGCATGTTGTGGGAAGTTGCTAGAGTTGGAAAAAAACAGGGCATCTGTCACCATGGAAACAGACAAGCTCTCACAGGCCTTAAACAGGGAGTCCGGGCAACAGCAAGGAGCCAGGAGCCAGATATGCACATGGCAACCCAGATAAGATGGTAACATCTGGCTAAGTGACCGGCCAGTGCCAGGAGATGCCACCACCTCCCTGGACACTGCTACTAGAACCTACCTTGATTCCCACAGAGAATAACAGAGGAAGATACCTGGTGTCATCCTTGGGTCTCTACACACACACACGCGCGCGCACACACACACACACACACACACACACACAAATACATAAACAAAATAAACATAAAACCCCTGTTCTTATGTGATTTTTTTTTTCCTTAAGTCGAGCAGCTCATGGCCTTTTGCTATGATGGCCTGGTAAGGCCAGTCACCTAAGTCAGAGAGGTAAGCCAACTGCACTAGGTCACACAGCTGGGAGAAGGCTGAGCCAACACTTGGAGCCCAGCCCAAGGACTCCGAAGGAAAGCTCTCACCCTCAGTGATATGGATGGACGAGGCTGAAGCAGATCAAAGGACGTACTCAAGATCGGAGCTAGAGAGAGGATGAGCCATAGAGGGAGAGACCGACAGATGGGAGGACAGACAGGGAAGGAGAAAAGAGGACATGACGAGGGAGTGTGTGCCCACACTCCACAGCACCACACTTCCCACACCCACGAGTGCCACTATCTACCTGCTTCCGGCTAAAGACAGATAAACACAATGTGACATCTCTACCATAAGGAAAAACAATATCGCCCAGTCACAGAGACTTAGGAGGCACAGGTATATACTATTACATAGATGAACTTGAAAACTGGGTCATAGCCAGGATGCAAGGGAGGCCAGGCTGGGTGGTGCACATCTGTCAGAGACTGAGACAAAGGGCTCCATACCTGGTCAAGGTTAGTCTGAGCTACAGAGATGGCCTGCTCTCTAAATAAATAAATCAATAAATAAATATCAAACAACAAAAGCAGAACCTCACAACAATAATATCAGAGTTTGTAGACACTAGAGAGAAGTTCAAAACCAGACCAAGTCGGGTATATCAGGATGGACCTATAAGGTTCTACAAAAGCCAAGGAGCACCAAGGGTGGTGGTCCAGCAGGGCCGCAGGACCATGAGCCCTCATCTTTTCGCCTCGGGCTGATTTAAGCTGACAGATGTGTATTATGACCTCTGTTAGAACTTTGTACTATTTCGAAATAATAAGAAACAAAGTGCAGGAGGCACGGTGAGGGCTGGGAACAGACAGGAGAAGGAAATCCCAAGGCCAGCATCTGTCAGGACCCCAGCGACAACGGAGCACTGGCTGAGATGGGCCCTCAGCCCAGGGGAACCGGTGGAGCTGCCTGTGCCAAGAGGCCAGATGGGACCAGGGTCAGGGCTTAGGATTCCTGCAGGGCTCAGAGGCCAGGATGGGAGGTCAGGGGTGGTGGTAGGAAATAGGGTAGGAGGAGCTCCCAGATCCCACTTTCTTGGGCTTCCAACTCCAGAAGGCCAGCTCTGACACCCCAGGATTCCTACAGCCGAAAGGGTGGGTGAGAACCCTGAGCTGGCCTCAGCCTGATACAGTGGAGGGATTAACACCTCTCAGAACATGGAGATGGGGCTGAGGCAGCCAGGAAACTTAAGCAGAAACCGGTGCAGGAAACTCTAACCCACACTGCTGCCATTGCCTGGGCAATTTTTTGCGCGGGGTCTGTGGGAAGACCACATAGCAACCACAAGCAAGGGTGCCCTGCCTAGAAGCTGGCCATCAGCTCCTGGAAAACAAAGCTTGCAGTGGAGCGATGGCTCAGTGGTTAAGAGCACTGACTGCTCTTCCAGAGGTCTTGAGTTCAATTCCCAGCAACCACGTGGTGGCTCACAACCATCTGGAATGGGATCCGATGCCGCCTTCTGATGTGTCTGAAGAGAGCAACAGTGTGCTCACATAAAATAAATAAATCTTAAAACAAAACAAAGCTTGCAGAACAGGTAACAAGAAAGGCCTGGTGGCACCACTGATAAGAGGAAGGAGATTCACACAGGACAAACCTCTAAACCTAACAGCTACAACCAAATGTGGGCCCTGTGGGCAAGACTGCCACCCCAGTTTCTTGGGAGGCTAAAGCAGGAGGACTGAACGTCCAAGGCTAGACTGGAATACTTAGTGAGACTAACGTTGTCTGAAAATAATAAGGAAAAAAAATGGACCTTTCAAAATGGTTCCTCAAGTAAAGGCGCTTGCTGCCAACATGATGGAAAAGGGAAGCGACAACCCAGGGATGTCTTCTAATCTCTATATAGCCCCCATACAGACAAACAAACAAAAATAAAAGCTGGAGAGACAGCTTAGCAGTTAAAAGCATGCACTGCTCTTACAGAGCACCTAAGTTCCATTTCCAGTACCCTATAGTCAGGTGGCTCACTAGAACTCTTGCTCCATGGGATCTGGCGCCCTCTGGTGGCCTCCACAGGCACCTGCGCTCACATGCATATACCCACACATAGACACATAATTTTTAAAAAGAAAATTTAAATAAATGTAAAAAGTTTTTTAAGGAAAAGGGACTGGGGAATACGGCACATCAAGCGGGAGATCCCAGGTTCAGTTCCCAGCCTGGCAGAAAAGAAATAAGACAGATTCGAATGGAAAAAGGACAAAGTTGGAGGTAGAGGCGTCACACACCAGGGCCAGCCTGTAGCTGCAGGCTATGGGCAGGGGGGCAAGTATTCTTGATTCTAACAGAGGTTTATGCATATCCTCTACAGGACCAACAGGTTTGGGTGAGTGTCAATGTGATCGACTGTTCCACTGAAAAATCAGCGATTTTTTTTCCAAAACAATAATTTTTAAAAGAAAAACCCTGGGAGAAGGGAGAATAGCCAGAGGCTGAGTGTACTGGACATGGCTAGACAGCAGCCTTTGGGCAACTGCAAAATCAACCTGATTCATCACCAGCCACTCTAAGGCTGGTGGGAAGGCTGGGCATGCCATGAGCAAGCCAGGTGACTGCTCAGAGCAGCAAGCAGAAGAGAATTCGGTTGCAAGCATTGATGACAGGCCCCCGAGGAGGTGTGTGTCAACATGGTGAGCAAGACCATGAGCAGCTTGTTATTCTAGGTATTACCTCCTCAGACACATGACACTATTAAGAACACGTCGAAGCCGGGCAGTGGTGGCACACGCCCTTAATCCCAGCACTTGGGAGGCAGAAGCAGGCAGATTTCTGAGTTCGAGGCCAGAGTGAGTTCCAGGACATCCAGGGCTATACAGAGAAACCATGTCTTGAAAAAAACAAACAAAACAAAACAAAACAAAAACCCAAACAAACCAACAAGCAAAAAAGAACACCATGGAAAGGCACAGAGAAATTAAGGCACTTGCCGGAGGTCACCCACCAGGGAACTGGCAGAGCCACGATTCAAATTTGGAACGCCATCCCCCAAAGGCCCAAGCCTAGAGACTTCCCAACTGGTTTACAACCTTGGCAGTGACCCTCCAGGAACACTCACCTCCCAGCTCTCCTCCAGGTAGATGGCAAGCATATGGGTACCCAGAGCCCAGCTCAACTTACAAAGAGACACTAGCAAGAAGCCCAGCTTCAGTCCCCATACTGTCCCAGAAGGGCATGGCAGGTCTTGGGTAAGAGCCAACAGCTGCTCTGACTGGGGCTCCAGCTGACTCCTCAGCCATATTGCAGAACACGTCCAGAGCAGATCACCTCCTCTGCATCTGAGCCTGATGCGGAGTGTAGTGATGGGCACAGAGGGTTGTTCTCACTATTGCATCCTAGGGCACACTCAGAGCCTCAGGGAAGGCGCATAAAGCTTCAACTTTGGTCCTGACATCTCTCCTACTTTATCAAAACACCTCCTCCCACTCCTACAGTCAGACAAGAGCAAAGAAAAGGTAGGCTGTGAGTTTGATTGAGTTCCCACAAATAAATCCAGTCTCAAGAAACAAAACCAAAACAAACAAAAAAAAACCATGGGGGCGGGAGAGATGGTTCAGCCAATAAAGCCCTTGCAGCCAAGCCTGCCTGAGTTCAACCTCATACAGAATGGTGGAAGAAAATTGACTCTTGCAAGATGTCCTCTGCCCTCTACACGTGTGTAGTACACAATATAACCTCCCCACCCCCACATACACACAAATAAACAAACACGTGATTTTTAACAAACAATGGGTCAGGCACAATGACACATGCCTATAATCCCAGGATTTGGGAAGCAGAGGCAGAAGAATTGCCAAAAGTGTGAGGCCAGCCTGGGCTAAAGTGTGTGCCCCTGCTTCAAATAATAATAATAATAATAATAATAATAATAATAATAATAATAATATAAATAGGAAGAAGGAGGAGGAGGAGAAGCAGAAGCAACTGTTGCAGAATCCTGGGCGTGGTGAAATACTCTAACCCTAGCACTCAGGAGGGAGGTAGAGGCAGGTGGATCTCTATGAGTTCAAAGCCAGCCTGGTCAACAAAATGAGTTCCAGGACTGCCAAAAAAGGATAAGGATGAAATAAAATAAAAGGAGAGAAACCCAAGTACTTGAAGACCCAACAACCTAAGATTTATGAAATTTACCCTGACAAGCTGCCTCCCCGCTCAAAAAAACCTGGAGCCGGGGTCAAAGAAAACATCCATGTATATACATAAGAGGCAGCGAGTTGAAATGGTCTGATCCGGTGCTAACTAGGGGCCAAGGATTCTGTCTCTACTCTCGATACCTGTCTCTCTTGCTTCCTGCCAACCCACAGGACATCGCTCCATCCCCACCTTAGTCCTCAGTGAGATTGCCTCCTTCAAAAGAAAGTTTTCTTGCTACACAGTGATTGGCCCAAAGATGAGCATGTGACTCAAGCCAATCAGAGGCAACTGACAGTCCCAAGCCCCGCCCCCACTTCTTCACAACCCCTAACATCGTTGCTTTGCATTTGTTATTGTTTTGCATTTGTTATTTGTGTGTATGCGGTGGGGAGTTTGAATGTGCCGTGGTACATGCACGGAGGTCAGAGGACAACTTGAAAGAGTCTGTTCTTTTCTTCCACTGTATGGGTCCCGGGATCGAACGCCAATCAACAGGCTTGGTAGCAAGCGTTGTTACTCACTGAGCCCTTTAGACAGCCATTTTAGCCAGGACTGGCCTCAAACTCCCTCTGTAGTTAGGATTACCTAACTCCCAATTGTTTTCGCCTCTGGGATGCTAGGATTACAGGTATGGAATGGCACCCAGTTTATTTTTGTTCTTCGCACCTGCGGGCCACACCTCCCCGTCCTCCAATGGCTGGCAGGAGAAAGCAGCCAAGTCCACTGCATCCCACACTGGCGCAGGCTGTGGGGAACTCAGGGGAGGGAGTGACTCTGCTTTAGCCATAAACCTCGGCTCCTTGGCTGCAGAGGGGAGTGAGTGCACGGCCTCGCCCCGTGCCAAGCCAGGGCTGCTGAAGACTCGTTCACTCCCCAAGGCTGTGCATCCCAAACCTGCACCTCACCTCCTGATCTCTCCCGACCTAGGCTAAAGCAGGTGTGATTTATTTACCCACGTCCTGAAGACACTGCTGAGAACTGGGTCTCTTCCCCCTGGTCCACTGCCTTTGTGGTGGGACAGGAGGAGGTCCCTGGGGGGAAGCCAGAAGCACCTGTGGGGGACTTCACGCTGGCCCAGACACCAGAGTGAAGTTGCTGGAGTCAAGAGGACACATAGAGAGATTCAAACCCTGGATCAATGGACACTTGCCAGGGACTCGGGTCACTGGGTGTGGTCTGGGCCATATGAACACCAACTCACCCAGTGGCTTCAGGAAGTGGCCTCCAGGAGACAGAGGCTCAGTGGCATCAGGAGCCAGCCCCCTGGAGACAGAGGCACAGCAAAGCTCCGTGACTCAACCACAGCCCCCAAGAATGGAGACAATCAAGGCTTGTGATTTCAGTGATGCCCCAGCCAGGTCACCACTGCGGAATAAAGCCATGTACAAAACACACCGGATCCCTGACCTGGTAGGACATCAAGCAAACGAATGAGCTCACTAGAGATAGGCGAGAGGAAACTTCCAAAGGTCAAGGGAGGCGAGGGAAGCTGTGACCAGGAAGTGTCTTCAAAAACATCCCTAGACAGGCTTTCGGTATAGATTGCTGCGAGAACACTTGGCTAGCATGAAGTGCCTCAGAGTCACTCCCAAGCATCCCAAAATACAAATAAATACCACTTGTTTTGAAGCACAGAAGAAGGACTGACTGAAAGAGCCAAGGGAAAGCATTTGGGCAGAGGGAACTGTGCCTGTGAGGGTGGAGGAGAGAGACCTGTGGGGTTAGAGAAGCAGAAAGGCTGACTGGCCAGACAGGCAGGAGCCTGTGAAGAAAGGACTGATGGGCTGGGGCAGGAGAGTGTGGGGGTGGGGGTGGGGGGTGGGGAGGTGTTTGTGTGTCTCTGTGTGTGGGAGTGTTTGTGTGTGTGTGTGTTTGTGTCTGTGTATCTGTCTGTCTCTGTATGTGTGTGTGT
>JADRCD010226536.1:18679-35249 GCA_019843815.1 Montemys delectorum
CCCCCCCCACCCCACCCCCACCCCCACCCCCCAGCCCCACTTCTTTTTGAGCAGGTCCCCACCCACACCCATCCCTGCCAGGCTAAATCCTCCTCAAACTAAATAGATGGCACAGGATCCAGAGCTGAAGGTGTTGAGTTTCAAACCCTGGACGGCTGGTTTAGGTGCCTACTTAACATATCAAAGGAGACCTGGCTGCCAGGTTCTCCCAGCATTCTTCAGTCCCTACCTGTTTCAGAACCCTCCTGGCTGGCATACCCGGTCCCCTACGCTGAACTCTATAGCCCAGAAGGCTAGGCTACTCTGCCCTGTATAATCTAACCATTTTGCTTGCCCTCTCTCCCTCTTGGCAGCTGCACCTGGTTCCTCTCTCTCCTCTCGTTTTCCCTCCCCCTTTCCTCACATAGCTCAGGGTCATGTCCGCTCTGGACTCTTCCAGCAGTCCCTGCCTCTAAGTATGTTCTCCCTTTTATCTACAATAAACCTTCTCCTCCACCATACCCCAAAACAGCCATGTTTTCTGTTCTCTCTCTCTCTCTCTCTCTCTCTCTCTCTCTCTCTCTCTCTCTCTCTCTCTCTCATTCAGAAGGCTTCTCAGCTGAACTCATGGGTCCTAAGACAGGAAATGTCAAACATCCAATGTCAACCTGGGGAGGAGTTCACGGTGGCCTGGGGGCCTCTCTTTTGCTGGCCAAAGAAGGACATACAAACTCTCCTCTGTACCCTAAAAGCCACAGAAGGCCACAGAGCTGGCAGCCTGGGCCAAACCTCCTAGGAACCAAGATACACATAGGATAAGCTCTGCAGAGAGCCAAGTGGCCTCTCCAGGACTGGCTCCAGGTTCGGCTGCTGGGATCCAAGGCCAGAGAACAGGATTCCAGGTAGTTGAACTCGTGGAACTGGAGTGAATGCGGGTGAGTCACTGTGGGAAGACAGCAAAGACTCTATCCTTCCAGGAAGGGTCTTGGGGTCCTTCCAGGAATGCAAAGGGAGGGTCTGGCTTCAAAATGCCAGTTGGGAGCACCTAACTACTACTGCACACGGTGACCACCCAGTGCCAATGACCCCTTTCGTCTTCTGCGGTGCCAAGGTTGGAGCCCAGTGGCTTGCACCTTCTGGGCCATCATTCTGTCACGGAGCCACATCCCACTGCCCCGCCCCCAGCACATGGGAACGAGCATCAGCCTGTGTGCATGTGTCTACGTGGGCCCAGACACGGACCCATGTGCCTGCATACCCACATGGATGGGCTGCAGCTCGTGTGCTACACAGAAACACTCACATCCATATACGTCAGCACTGACTGGACCATACGCCAAGCTCTGTGTGTCAGGATACCTGCAGAAGACTATCACATGGACCCGTGTCAAAAGGTGTATCTACCAAGGGACACACACGCTGAAGTTATGAGCACTTGTGGATGTACGAGGAGCCAGAAGGGAACAGAAATAAATGCTTGGAACTAAAAATAGGTAGTCTTATAGCCACAGCCACAGCCCTGAAGGGAACTAAAATAGTTCCGCACATGCCAAGGGAACCGGAAGCCATGGGAGCCGGAAACCAGGATCGGGAAAGAGGAAGAAAGCAGAAGAGATCCCCAGCACGCCCAAGCATCCCTACCCAGAGCCTGGAGAGCAAGGAACCTGCAGGGACACCCATCCTGACATCAGGGACCCCAGACCCCACTTTGGAAGCAGCCCGAGATGGCCCAGGCAGACCTTGACCTCAAGGTCACAGGGTGGTACAAGCTAGGAAAAAACAGACCCTTCCCACTTAAGAGTCCTCCTGAGGAGGTATCCAGGGGTCCCGAACCTGCAGCCTTCTCTCCCGGGAGAAAAGCCTGGAGTACAGCCGCAGATCAACAGAATAGAAGGGAAAAAACGACCAGGGGTGGGCTTGTGCCTCTCCAGTCAAGGCCAGCTGTTTGAGGGTTATAATCTTTTAGCAGAAGCTGTATCTTGGTTCTATCACCCAAATCTGGGGTGCAGGGGGTGCGGGATGGGGTGGGGAGACATGGGACACCACGGGACAAGTTTTACTTAATTTCTCTCTGTGTCTGTCCCCCTAGATGAAGCAGAAAGCAACTGTAACTGCTTAGATACTAAATAAAAGGCTCTGAGGAGCATCGGACACTCAGAGTAACACGGTGTCTACAAGGGGGGCTCTCTGCCGTCAGGGACACCTTCCGAGTGCCAGGCCAAGGAGCTCTGCCAAAGGTCACAAAACAACTCAGGGACAGTGCAGATATCCAGGCTAGCCCAACCCCTGAGAGGTCCCTGGGCTCTGAAGGGAGCCGTGGGAGAAGGGATCAGAATAGAATCGAGGTGAGGAGGGGTAGAGAGCTATGGACCATCGTCCCAGTCAGCTCCTCAGCCCCTCCTCCAGCTGGCCAATTTCTTGTTCAGGGAAAAGAAAGAGCCACATCCAGGCCTGTGACAGAATAAGGATGGTGGGCTGGTGGGCTGGCTCAGAGGTTCCCAAGCACTGGCTGCTCCCGTAGAAAATCTGGGTTCGGTGCCCAGCACCCACAGGACGGGTCCTAGTCTTCTGGAACTCCAGCTCCAGAGGATCTTTTGATGCCTCTCTTGACCCTCCTCAAGCACCACACACATGTGACATACAGACAAAACTCTGAAAATAATAAATAAATCCTTTTTTAAGGGGGGGGGGGGATGGGGTATTTTCAGACAGGGTTTCTCAGTGTAGCCCTGGCTGTCACAAAACCCACTCTGTAGACCAGGCTTGGCCTCGAACTCAGAGATCCACCTACCCCTCTGCCTTCCAAGGGCTGGGATGAAAGATGTGTGCCACCAAAGGGCCATGTCACAGGGCCTCTGAAGTGGGACTAAGTCTAGTGGGCTCAAACCGAGAGCACAGAGGGGAGGGGTAGCAGGGGGAAGAGGCTGAATTGAGGGAGTCAAAATGAACAGATTGAGGGGGTCAGGCTGCTGAGAGGAATTTGGAGTCACTGGGGAAAAGACCGGGAATGTCAGAGAGTCTGAGCAGGGTGGACATCATCCCTCCCTAGAAAGGCAGGATAGACTACCACACAGGCAGCAAGGCCACGGGGGCAGAGGTGTCACAAAGGGTGGGAACCCAAGGGTGTGAAGTTAAGATGCAGGTGCACCAGGTATGGGGTAGCAGGAAATAGCAGAAAGAGCAGGTGAGGGCAGCCTGAGGTTCCTGCTCTACACCTAGGGGACAAATAGAACAAAGGGGGTGAGGCATCAGCCGATCAACAGGGAAACCCACGTCAGGACAGCGGCGCTGATGCAGTCACAGGCTTGGGAAAGATGAGAGGGGCCTGGCGGTGGTGGTACACACCTTTAATCCCAGCCCTCGGAGGCAGAGGCAGGCGGATTTCCGAGTTCGAGGCCAGCCCGGTCTACAGAGTGAGTTCCAGGACAGCCAGGGCTACACAGAGAAACCCTGTCTCAAAAAACCTAAAAAAAAAAAATAGTGATTGATGGGGAAGGGCGTGGCCTATTGTACATAGGGCCACCCCAGTGCTGGTGGCTGAGTAAGCCATGAAGAAAAAGCTCCTAAGCAGCACCCCCATGGCCTCTGCATCAGCTCCTGCCTCTGGTTCCTTCCTTGTTTGAGTTCCTGCTCTTGACTTCCTTCCATGATGAACAGTGATGTGAAAGTGAAGCCAAATAAATCCTTTCTGGCCCAAGTTGTTTTGGTCATGGTGTTTTATCACAGCAATCATTTTGTCACTTTTAGTGCAATTCGTAACACATAGATACATTCTCTCTTTTGTTTTTAAAGAGGTAGGGTGAGTTAGTGCCGATCTGTTACCCTTGGACTCAAGAAGCTGAGGCAGGAGAATTTCAAATAAAGCCTGGTTAACACAAAGAACTACAGACAAGCCTGGCACTGGTGGTGCACGCCTTAAATCCCAGCACTTGGAAGGCAGAGGCAGGCAGATTTCTGAGTTCGAGGCCAGCCTGGTCTACAGAGTGAGTTCCAGGACAGCCAGTGCTATTCAGAGAAACCCTGTCTTGAAAAACCCAAACCCAAACCAAAACAAACAAACAAATTACAGACAAAAGAATAACCATTGGGTTCAGTGAGATGGCTTGGCAGGTAAAGATGCTTGCTGCCAAGCCTAATGACCTGAGTTCGATCCCTGGGACCCACACAGGAGTAAGAGAGAACTGATTCCTCAAAGTTGTCCTATGACCTTGCATGGGCATGTTGAGGCATGACCCCCCTCTCCATTCACACATGAATGAGTACATACATATAATGCTTTCCAAAAAGAATCATGGTGGTTTGGAGAGATTGCTCAGCACTTAAGAGCGCTGGCCACTCTGATAGAGAACCGGGTTCATGAAATTCCTAGTGCCTTCCTGGTGGTTCACAGCCGTCTGTAAGCCAAGTTCCAGAGGATTTGATGTCCTGTGGGGTCTACAAGGGCACCGCACGCACATAAAATAGGATGAGAATGTACAGAGAGCCACGCAGCCAGCATTATCTACCCTGTGTGTCTGGCGAGCACCCTTCCGTACCTTTTTCGAAACCGTTACTACAGCACTAACACGAATCTGTTGGAAGTAGGGAACACTGTGAGGGTTTTGCTGTTGTTCTTGTCATTTTGGGTTTGCTTGGTTGACTTGTTTTGTTTGGAGACAGGGTTTCTCCGTGTAATCCTGGCTGTCACAGAGAGATCACTCTGTCTCTGCCTCCTGAGTGCTGGGATTAAAGTGTGAGCCACGGCCACTGCCGACTGGAGAGGGTTCTTGTTTTGTGCACGCGCTCGCATGTGTGTGTGCATGTGTGTGTTTCTTCATGTTTTGCAGTGCTCGGGATTGAACCCAGGGATGTGCACATGTTAGGATGCAGTCTATCACTGAGCTCTATCTTCAGCTTTCCATTTGCCTATTTATTTATTTGCTTGTGTGTTATTTATTTGCGTGTTTGTTTATTTAAGGACAGGGTCTCTCTACGTAGCCCTGGCTGTCCAGGCACTCGACTTGATTCAAGAGATCTGCTTGCCTCTACCTTCTGAGCGCTGGGATTTAAAAGCATGCACTCACACACCCAGCTTACATTTTTTTTATATAAAGACCAGGGTCTCACTAAGCTTCCTTGAGTTTCCTGTGTAGCCCAGGCAGGCTTGGGACTCCCTGGGGTGGGGGTGGGGTCGGAGAGATGGCTCGCTGACTGCTCTTCCAGAGGTCCTGAGTTCAATTCCCAGCAACCACATGGTGACTCACAACCATCTGTAATGGGATCCGATGCCCTCTTCTGGTGTGTCTGAAGACAGCGACAGTGTACTCATAAATAACAAATGAATCATTATTTAAAAAAAGGAAAAAAAAGAACTTCCCCCAGCTGTGAATAGTCATCCCCCTGCCTCAGCTCCAAGTGGCTGAGATGACCTGCAAGAGGCTGGGAGGAGGGACTTTAACAGTAACAGAGCCTTTTCTCTATCATTCACGTCTTCCTGAAACCTGGCCCTTCTTAATTCTTTTCTTGGACTGCCCAGCAGCTCACTTACAGAGAGAGAGAGCTCCTCCTTATTTCCTATTTCTCTATGGAAGGTAAATCAAGCATGGCCGCTTGAAGTCCCTCCCAGCCCACCAAAGGCCATGCTTAATAACTAGCTGCCGACCTTTGCTATGGCCCAGATCCCTTATCTGTAGAAAGGAAGAATTTGCAGCCTCGGCCTGTTTCACAACGCTGTGGTTAGATTGAGACCAGAAGCAGGCAAGCTCACAGGACATTTCCAAAAGCTGCTTGTAATCGCCTTTGTAACTTGCTAATCCCCGGGGGACAGCAAACCAGATCTGACCCCTGTCTCACTGCTGGGAGAAAGCTTGGCTCTCTGAGTGATGGACAGGCTCCAGCAAGCACACGGTACGGCAGGCCTGAGCCCCTAAGCTCTGAAAACGGTTACCTAGGTGGGTATCATGCTCCTGCCCAACCTTGTGGAGCTGAAGTTGTAAATCAAAACCACCGAGAGCCAACAAGGGTGATGGGGTTTAGAAACGACCCTCATTCCATCAAAGCGGATGGTCCCACAGCTTGTCAGTGGGAGCACAGTAGAGAATATCAAGATCCAAACGGAGCACACCTGTGGGTCCACAGCTAAGGATCACACGGAGCAAGTGCTCCTGGACTCACACGGGAGGGTACGTGTTCTCTGGAGCCTGAGACAAAGACACGGCCAGTTAAGAAAGGAACCAGTAAACAACGGAATACCAACATAATAAGGGGCTGGGGAGGCAGTAACAGATTTGGCATGTTCTGCCTGTCAAGCGAAAACCTTTGAACGGGGCTGGGAAGACAGCCCAGTGGGTAAAGGGCTCACTGGAGGATCTGAGTTCTGATTCTCAGAACCCAAACAAAAGCTCAACACAGAGCCAGGGGTGGTGGCCTATACCTTTAGTCTCAGCACTCAGGAGGCGGGGAGAGTCTGGTCTACAGAGAGAGTTCTATTAATGGCCAGGGCCACGAAGAGAAAAGCCTTGTCTCAAAGAAAAGCTGAACACATCTGGTACACATATGTAGAACCCCAGCACCAGGACAGGCAGAGGCAGGCAGATTCCAGGGAACCCATCGTCCAGAGTCTAGCAGAGAAGGCACACCTCATAGTTAATGAGAGAGCCCGTCTCAAAAAAATAAGGTGGGGAGACGCTGAGGAAGACGATTCGAATCAACCTCTGGTCTTGATGTATGGCAAGCCCATCCATACAGTTGCATGAGTGCACAAGTGCATATCCCACACACACACACACACACACATGCGCATACACACACACACACACACACATACACACACACACATGCACATACACACACACACACACACACACACACACACACGCACCCCTTTGAATACTAACACTGAAGAGAAAAACCATACTATTTAAGCTAGGCATGGTGGGACACACCTTTAATCCTAGCGCTCAAGAGGCAGAGAGGTAGGTGGATCTCTGAGTTTGAGGCCAGCCTGGGCTACGCACTGAGTTCCTGGGCTATACAGTGAGACCATGACTCAAGAGAAAGGAAAGAAAGGGAGGAAAGAAGGGAGGAAGGAAAAAGAGAAAAGCACACACAACCCAGCTCAGGTTTTGTAAAAGATGTCCATTAGAGCTGGGGAGGTGGTTTGGTGGGCAAAGCACTTGCTAGGCAAGTATGAGACCTGAGTTCAAACCCCTAGTATCACATACAATATGGAGCATCACTGAGAGGTCACCTGTAACGCCAGAGACAGGGGATGGCTGTCTAGTTCATCAAAAGACCCTATCTGTAAGGGAGGAAATCAGCTGACCTACACACACATAGAAACATTTATATCAAAAATGATAACATCAGAAGAAAATAAGAGTGAAATCTCTCTCTCTCTCTCTCTCTCTCTCTCTCTGTGTGTGTGTGTGTGTGTGTGTGTGTGTGTGTGTTTTGGAACACAAGGCCTGCTGTATGCTGGGTAAGTTCTCTACCATTGAGCTACACCCCCAGTCCTGAATTTTTTTTCTTAAACAACCAAGTATTTCTGCCTTTTATACATCAACTTCTTTAACTTACAAAAAAAAAATTAAAAAAAAAAAAAAACAAACACATAAAGACAAGGCTTCCATTCAAGTAGCACAGAGAGAAAGTGTCCAAAGTCAACTCCAGGGTCCCTCCCTGCTCCCCTCTGCTGCCACCCTCCAGCCATCCCCTCAAGTGAGCTTTTTTTTCCCCTCAAGAGGTCGGAGCTGCGCTCCAGCCAGGGCCCTCTAAGAAGAGGCTGTCTTGGGCTAGGCGTGTCTTTCGGTCTTCCTTCCTTCACGCCACTCAGCCCCCAACCAATCGCCTTTGGGATTTTCATAAGTAGGGTTGTGGAAGCCGCTCGCTCAAACGTAAAGCCCCAAGCTACCAACTATGAGGCAACTCAGCCAGACATGGTTTTGCTTTCTCAAACACGAGCAGATGGGACCCTGACTGATGGAACAGGCATGCGCAGTCCCAATGCTAACACCCACACACCCCCACCCCCCCCCCCCCCCCACCCTTTGTTCCTTTCCCACCCCCAAAAAGACAACACTCCAGAAAGGAGTTTGGGGGAGGAACCAGCTCAGATTTCCCTCTTACCCCCAAAAAGGAGAGCAGGGGACACCTGCTCACTCTACCCACTCCATGCTGGATGAGCAGGAAGCCCAGATGCATGGAGTACACAGGGCTGGGTCCTTACTGAAACCACAGGCTGCCACTGAGACAAGACTCTCACTGCTGCTTTGCCAGACCTAACAGAAAGGCCCAGAGCCGTTCTGATGCTCCAACAAGAAGGATCTCCCCTCCACCCAAGACACAGCAACTCCTGGAACCTTCACAAACGAGAACTGAAAATCCAAAGCCACAGAAATGACAGAGGCCAAGAGGACTCAGAAATGCCCACACAACTCCAGAAAAGCCACCTGTGGCTCCATCCCGAAGACCAGCCAGGACCTGGGAGGTGGCGGCCAGCCCAAGAGGGAGTATCCCTCATTCATTCCCTCCTTTCAGCAGGCGATGGGACACAGGACACGAAGCCATTCTTAAACTCCCAGTAAACAAACCCGCTAAGAGGAAAGATGTCAGTCAAACTCCGTGACAACAGACCCTTCTGAATCTCAGGTCCAGTTCTATGTGAATGTTCCCTGAGGACCAGCCTCCGTTTCCCCTTTCGTGGTAACCCAGTGTCTCAGAAAACACAATTACTCGGTAATCTCCAAGATTTAATGAGCTCCCGGCTCATTCGGGAGAACACCGGATCCCAGGGCAGAGTCTGTGGCTGGACCGGCACCGCCCGCCTAATATCGGTCCCCGGTTGAAAGGGCAAAACAGGGCTTAAGGCTGAGATCAAGGGAGAGGCCGGGTTGCCTGCCCTCGGCAGACCTGAGTAGTGTCTGCCTCTGCCAGAGGCGTGGGGGGCAGAAAGCTGTTTAACTCTCGAGATTGGCAGGCAGTGTGGGGGCGAGCCAGGGCATCTCTGGGGCATCTGGGCGGGAGGAAACAGGCACAGCACCCAGAGAACCCGGAGCCCGTGGGAGCCTCACAGATGTCCAGGGGCTTCGCGCAGCCCTGAGGTCACTAGGTACAGTCACCGGCCGGCGTGTGCTGGAGGGCTGGAGGTCGGGACAGTTGCAGTCGAAACTCAGGGACAACCAGGCCACACTTCTGCTTCAGTGAGGTTCAGGCCCCTGGGACGCTGGTGACTCAGACCTCTAAGCCTCTGGGGGTGAGCCTGATCCTCCCAGGTGATGAGAAGGTAGCTCTACCGTCCCACCCTGCGTCCCGATCCCCACACACACACACACACACACCCCGCGCTCCCCAGGACCCTTCACTCACCTTGAGCACCTGCTGCTTGATGAGCGAGGGCACCATGAGGATCATGACAACGCCGAGCGCAGCACACAGCAGCCCCAGGACGCCCAACCCCAAGGCCACCCAGCGCGCCCTGGAGCTGCCGCCCATGTCCGCGTGCACGGCCGGGGCTCGCGGGGCTCAGGACCTGACGCAGACGGCGACGGAGGCGACGGAGGAGGCCGCCGAGATGACAGAAGCCTAGGCTCCCTCAGCAGCAGCAGCAGCAGCAGCAGTAAGCTGTGTGCCTGGCGGTGGCCGGAGCAGCAGTAGCCGTGCAGGTGGCCAGAGGCTTTATGCGCCATGGCCCGGGCAGCCCGCCCCCGAGTTCCGCGCGGGATTCCGGCGGGGGGTGGGAAAAGGCGGGGAGTGGGCGGTGCTGGGATGGTGAGGGTGGGCGTGGCCTCCGTCGGGAGCCGCCCCTCCGAGCGACCCGGCTTTCCTAGCTCTCGAACGGTCTGGGTTCCCGCTGTGCGATCCCCCTCCGCGCTTCCTGGCGGTTGCCAGTCTGGGTGGGAACCGAGGCGCTCTCCGCAGAGCGCAGAAGACCCTGGCACCGTCTGCGCCCGCTCCCCCCCGCTCCTGCGACCTCTTCTCTCTTCCGACTCCTGCGAATGCCTCTCGCTCCCCTGCTTTATACATCAGTCGCGGTCAGCCCTGGCCAGCCTCCGGGCTGCCATGCACGCCCTCCACCCCAGAATTCCGCGTCCCTCGGGGACCCTTTGTACTCCCTCCACTCGGAATTCCATATCCCTTCGGGCTTTTGCAAGCCCTCCATTCTGTGTCCCTCGTTGCCTTTGCACGCTGTCCCCTCGGAATTCCATGTCTCCCGGGACCTTTGCACACCCTTCGCGCAGAATTCCGTGTCCCTCGAGGCCTTAAAGCACACCCTCCACTCAAAACTCCAGGCCCCAGACACACGCTGGGCCCCTGACTCCATCCAGGAAGGTGTTGGAGGGGCTTATCTGACTGCCTGGCCACTATGCTCTCTACTGACTCTTCCTTATCACCCAGAAACACCAGCTCAGTTAAGCTCAGTTATGCGTTCTTTGGCCATAAACCCTACTCAGGATACCAGCCGGGTGGTGGGGACTCTGTCTTGCCCTGTCTTACCCAATGCCCAGTTAGCTCTTTTCCAGCCCACAGTCAGAGCCTTTAATTCTAAATGTCCCGTCTTACAGGCATGGAGTGACTGACCTCCTCAGTGAGGTCAAGGCCTGCTTCCCACTCAGAACGTGAAAAAGTGGAAACTCAGCTGAGGAAACCCAGTCCCACACCTGTTAAAACCCAGAAGGACTCCTCTTGAGGGCCACCGTCAGCAATATGACCCAGAGTTAGGTCATATTGAGTCAGAGTAGGTTCTGCGGAGACAGCCAAGTCCAGCCCTGACAGATTCCACCCGTCACATGGAATCAAGAGTAAGCTGTGGCTGGGCGATGGTGGCACACGCCTTTAATCCCAGCACTTGGGAGGCAGAGGCAGGCAGATTTCTGAGTTTGAGGCCAGCCTGGTCTACAGAGTGAGTTCCAGGACAGCCAGGGCTACACGGAGAAACCCTGTCTCCAAACAAACAAACAAGCAACAACAACAAAAAAAGAGTAAACTGTGGAAATGGCTATATTGGTAGAGTGCTTGCCCCGTGAATCTGACACCTGATATTGGTCGCCAGCATCCATAGTCATGTGAAATACACAGGCCTGAGGAGATGGCTCAGCAGTAGACGTGGCTCAGTGGTTAAGAGCACTGGCTGCTCTTGCAGAGGACCTGGGTTCAGTTCCTGGCGCCTGCATGGCAGTTCATCATCGTCCTTCACGTCAGTTCCAAAGCATCTGATGCCCTCCTCCAACCTCTGAGTGGAACACACACACATGTGGTGCACAGACATACATGGAGGAAAGACCACTGCACACGTAAAATAAGTAAGTTCAAAACAAAAGCAAACTCTACGCTGGGAGTTCCAGTGCTGGGGAGACAGGGACAGGAAAAAAAGATCCCTGGGGCCGGGTGGCCAGCCAGACTTCTCTTACAAGTGAGACCCTCTGTTCCCAGTAGGATATTCTGTCTCACACAACACATTCAGGTACACCCATAAACATGCACACAACATTAGACACAGGAGAAAGGCAGACAGGAGCCTAAAAGTTCAGTAGACTAAGGAGCAGAGGTGGGCAGGGCCTTGGAACAAGACTGTGTTACACCCACACATTCCAGGTTTAGAGGCTGACGATGAGCCATCAACTGGCTTGAAGCTCTGCAGCAGGGAGGGTGGCTGTTCACGTCCACCTTACAGAAGAAGAGGGTGTGAGATGCAGAGGGGCCTCAGGACTCGGGTGGGAGTCCTCACAGCCCAGGGTCCTTGAAGCCTGTTCCCACTCTGTGCCCCTGATGGAGAATGGGAGCTGGAAGTCTCTGCAGAAATGACTTGGTGCTCGGGGACATGTTTGCTGAAGGTGGTCCCAAAGAGGAGCCCTTCTAGATTTTAATGGGAGCTGGAGCGGCCCATATTCTTTAAGAGTATTAGCCTGGGGTGTCTGATGTCACTCCTGGGCCACTCTGTGGGACCTAGGTGGAGTTGAATGAGACAGCAGCATCCTAGAGAGCTAAGGATCTGGTCTTCGGGAGGTTATCCAAGGGGAGCTGATGTCATCTCAGACCGGTGGGACTGGGTTTTCTCCGCTATGATTATCCACCATGTGATGGAATTCTCTAGATCCTCAGGGCCTGACTCCTCCTCTCATAAGTCTCAGCCCAAAGCCTCCTCATCAAAGAAGACTTCGTGTCCAATTTGTTGAAAATGGGAGTCTTTACAGGTAATCCCAGCACTTGGAAGGAAGAGGTAAAAGAAACAGGAGTTCGGGGCCAGCCTGGGCTATATGAGCTCCTATCTCAAGCCAAAGAAAAGGGTTGGTGAGGTGGCTCTCAGCAAGTAAAGATGCTTGACACACAAGCCTTGAAGACCTGAGTTGGAATCCAAGGACCCGTGGTGGATGGAGAGAACATATTCGGGGGCCATGGTAACCCCCCCCCACAATAATAATAATAAATCATTTTTTTGAGACAATGTTCCTCTGAGTAGCCCTGGCCGTCCTGGAACTCACTCTGTAGACCAGGCTGGCCTCGACGAACTCAGAAATCCGCCTGCCTCTGCCTCCCAAGTGCTGGGATTAAAGGCGTGCACCACCACTGCCTGGCTAATAATAAATAAAATTTAAATTGAAAGAAAAGAAAGTAAGTGTTCTGTTCAGTTGAAATGGCTTTATTTATCTCTCTAGAGAGAGAGGGGTTTTTTTTTATGATTTTTTAAATTAATTTTGTGTGTTTGGGCAGTTTCACAAAGCCAGGAGAAGGTGGCAGATCTCCTGAAACTGAAGTCACAGGCAGTTGTGAGCCCCCGTGTGGGTGCCAGGAAGCAAACTCCCATCCTCTGTAAGAGCAGCCGGTGCTCTTAACCACCCCAGAAGTTGGTCCTCTTTGAGGATCAGTGTATCCCTGGCACCTAGAACCCTGGCCTGCAAACCACCCAGCAGGTACTGGATAGAAAACTAGACATTTGGGCCGACAAGATGCTTCCGTGAATGGAAAGCATTTGCTGCCAAACTCGATGAACTAAATTTAATCCCCAGGACCCACTTGGTACAAGTTAAAAACTCACTCCCTCAAGTTAACCTCTGACCTCCAAGGTTTATATACACAAAATAAAAACATGTATCCAGGCCTGGCGGTGTACACTTTTAGTACTACCACTAAGGAGGCAGAGGCAGGTGCACAAGTCTAGCCTGGTCTACTTAACCAGGGCTAGATACTGAGACCTTGTTTCAAAAATAAAACAAAATAAACAAATGTGAAACAATTTTTAAAAAGATTTATTTGTTTATTATATGTAAGTATACTGTAGCTGTCTTTGGACACCCCAGAAGAGGGTGTCAGATCTCATTACAGGTGGTTGTGAGCCACCATCTGATTGCTGGGATTTGAACTCAGGACCTCTGGAAGAGCAGTCAGAGCTCTTAACCGCTGAGTCATCTCTCCAGTCCTGGTAAAACAATTTTTAAAGGTTTAAACAAACTATTAGGAATTCATTCATTCATTCATTAATCATGGACTCATGATTAATAAAATTAATAAACTTTCATGCAAAGGGGCCGGAGAGATGGTTCAGTGATTGAAAGCACTTGATTTCACTCTCACAGAGCAGGAGTTTAGCTCCCAATACCCATGGTAGGCAGCTCACAACCATCTTTAACTCCAGCTCCAGGGGATCTGTCTGATACCTCGGGCCTCCTCGGTACCTACACTCATATCTACAAACACACAGGATGATTAAAAAAATAAAATAAACTTTTTAAAAATAAAATTTCCTTGAGGCCTTCAACATCTTTCAGCCCTAGGTTGTTTCCTCCCGCTGACGCCAGTGTTCCTGGGAGTTTGCCAGTCAGCTGAAAGCTCAAGTCTGCCACCCCCTTCTTCTTGATACCCACTTGCCTTGACCAACTCACGAAGTTCAAATTGTCATCAAGTCTTCAAGGTCCAAATCTACGTGATGCTTACCTCAGAGAGCCCAAGGCCAGGGCCAGGCTTTGGGGACAGACTACACTGTCATTGAAATGACACATAGAGAGAGCTCAGACGTTAAAGGACAGACAGCACATGTGACAGAGCCATGGCCTTGCTGAGGGGAACCAGGGAGACAACACAGGATGGGCTGGGGGCGGGGGGAAGTCGATCAACTCTGCACCGAAGGCCTGTAGAGGAGGCCCACCAGGAAAGGTCTGCCCTAGTTTGCTTTCTCTTGCTGTGATAAAACACTGACCAAAGGCAAGTTGGGGAGGAGTTGGTTTCTTTCAGCTTACAAGTGAAAGTCTATCATTAGGGGAAGCCAAGGCAGGAACAACTCTGAACAGGAACCTGGAGGCAGGAACGAAAGCAGAAGCTACGGACAGATGCTGCTTCCTGGCTGGCTCCTCGTGGCATGCTCAGTTTACTTTCTGATATATATCTCAGGACAGAGTGACCAGGAGTGGTGCCCCCTACAGGAACCTGGACTCCTCCACATCAATCGTAAATCAAGAAAAACGCACTCTTGCCCTCAGGCCAATCTGATGTAACAGAAAGAACACTCTTCCCCCTTGACTCTAGTTTGTATCAAATTGACAAAACTAACTAGCACAAGGTCAGAGAGAGAGAGAGAGAGAGAGAGAGAGAGAGAGAGAGAGAGAGAGAGAGAGAGAGAGAATGTGTGTGTGGGTTAGCCATGTACAAAAAGAAGACCCTGTCAGAGGAGGCCCTTCAGTACAGAACTTTCCACAATCAAAACACAGCTAGGAGCAAGACATGTCAATCTTGCTATTTGGGAGGTTGAGGCAAAAGGATCATAAGATTAAAGCCAGCCTAGAGTCCAGAATGAGTTCAAGGCTAGCAACTCAGTGAGAGCCCATTTCTAAGGGTAATAAGAGGGCTCATCAAAAGAGCATTTGCCTAGTAACGTGTAAAAGGCCCTGGATCCATCTCCAGGGCAGAGGAAGAGAGGAAGAGACCAAGGAAGTCTGCCGAGAACACCAAAAGCCAGGATGTATACATTCGTGGGCACCCTCTGGCACTGGACCTAGAAGCCTATGAGCCACCCCCCCCCCCACACACACACACACACACTCCATTTCCAGGTCTGTAACCAGAGAGAGAGAGTGAGCACATCTACAACAACTTCTGTGCACCAGATTCGGTTTTTGTGTTCCACAGCAACTTAGGCATCTATCAGCCAAACTGGTATGTCAAGCAAGGTCTGTGAGGGCGAGGGGACACCAAGGCTCTGATGCACGTGGATGAATCCAAAAGATACCTGTAAAGGAGAGAAGCCAGACACAAGAGCGAGCATGGATCCAAGCATGCATGAGACCATCATATAGCTGAACCCAAACAGAAAGAGACTGAATGAAGGGCTGAGGAAGGGGCAGAAACTGCCCAGGGCTGAGCTCCGTTACTCTTCTTCCTACTCTGTCACTGGGCCAAAAGCCACTGAATCCTACAGTTCATTTATTTATTTATTTTTTATCTTTGAAAACAAATTCTCATTGTATAGCCCTGGCTGGTCTCGAACTCACAGAGATCTGTCTGCTTCTGCTTCCCAAGTGCTGGGATTAAAGGTGTGTGCCACCATGGTCTCAGTCTTACACTTTAAATGAGTTAACCATGTGCAAATAGAATTATAAAATAGAATATATTATATAAAATAAAATTATTACACACACATATATACATATATACACACATATACATATATATTATATATATGCATATATATACATACACACACACACACACACACACACACACACACACACACACACATATATATCCATCTTTTCTTTTGCTCCCTCCTCCCCCAGAATAAAGACCCAAGTCCTTGCTGTAATTGGTAAGGTCTCCACTCCTGCCACTCTCTGCTGTACCCACACCTGTCTCTCAAGCTGCCAGTTCCTACCTCAGGGCCTTTGCACATCAGTTCCCTCCGTCTACTGGGATGCTTCTCTCCCCAGCAGCCTTACTCAAACATCATATCAATGACCACCTGTTTCCTGTCTATCCTTTCATATGTCAGGCACCCCACATCCTGGCCATCTCCTTCCCTCCGTCCCTTTCCCCTTGAACTTATCTCCACTCAGAAGGAAGCCAATGGGTTTTCTGGCTTCCCTGGCTTCCTTCTTCCTGTACCATGAAAAGCTGTTAAACCCTCTGATTCCTCATCCACAGTTAGGGAAATGGCCGTGTCTGTGCAGGAACCCTGAGCACACAGTGGGTGAGTCCTGGCCACACACCTGTCAAGGGCTCAGTCAGGCGCAGCTGTTCTGCCCAGGGGTGCCTTGTACCCAACCTGCCTCGCCAAGGGTAGAGAAGAGGTTACACTGCTGACCCGAAGAACAGGAATAAGGAGAGGATGAGCCAGCTGTGATGGCTCACGCCTGGAGTCTCAGTGCCGAGACAGGAGGATTGTTGGAATTTTGATGCCAGTCTGGACTACAGCATGAGATCCTGTCTCAAGAAGAGATAGGGAGAGACCCAGTAGTGGCCCTGATGCAGACAGATTCAATGACAGTGTGTGTGTATGTGTGTGTGTGTGTGTGTGAGATATGTGGATGGTGTGGATATATGTGGATGTGTGTGGTGTGTATAGAGTGTGTATGTGTATATAGTGTGTGATGTATATGGTGTGTGTGTGTGTGTGTGTGTGTGTGTG
>JADRCD010226537.1:0-10246 GCA_019843815.1 Montemys delectorum
GCTCTAGCGCTCCAGCAAGGAGCGGAAGCTGGCGCCATCTTAGGGCACAGTTCAGATAGCTCTCTACAATGGATTTTAAATATTTTTTTACCGATTGATAGCAGATGATATTTTTGTTTTATTAAGTGCCATAATTTCGACTTTCAGGAGTCTATGAGTTTTAGCCGTAGTTAAAATTAACAGCTGTTTTAGCTATTTTAAAATGTGTTTGATACTCTTCTCCATACCTATGGCTTTTAAATGGGTCTGCTTAATTTTGTTCCATTCTGTTTTATTTCTCAACCTGTCTTACTTTATGAAGCACCATGGAGAAAGTTTCTGTGGCTTTCCTCATTCCCTATGATGAAAGCATGGATTGATGATAGAGTAGAAAAACTGCATATGAAACAAAATGGATCTGAGAAATTTGAAGCTTTGTTATAATTAAGTGAACAGAATGCAAGGCATTTTGATACTCTTTACCCAATGAAAGATTTGGACTCATTCATTACTTTGAATATCATCTTCTCCCATGTCAATTTTTAGGGAACTTCATGGGGGAAAAACGGATAGCACACAATTGAAACAATTTCTAAAAGATCTTTAGGTGCTGGTAATCTTGTCATCAAATATGTTTATTGCAACATCTCACAATTGGACTTTTTTTTCAGTTGTGTTCTGCATACATATTTTATGTGCATGGACTTAGGTTACAAAACTCTATCCTCAAAGTACTGGAGGATGTGCTGTGCTTCACACTTATGTAATAAGTGATGAGTTCCCTAGCAGACAAAGTTTATGTTATGAAATTTCCCATTGGAATCAAGGTTAGAAACCTATGAGCTGATGATGTTCTTGCAAATTTTGAATACACAAGAAGAATCATTTCAGAATCTGTATTTTTACTATTTATTTTACTCTATGAAGCTTTATTTGTCATATGTATGCAGACATGTACGTGTGGAGGTAAGACAAATATATGAAAGTGTACACAGAGACCAGAAAGGAGGCTGTGGATCTAGATCCCTGCAGGTTCAGAATCTCTTCAGCAGCAGGAAGTCCTCTTACCTGCTGACTCAAACACAAGCCCCAAGGATCTGATTTTTATTAAGCATTTGCTGACTCATGAAAATCTGTATTTCTAGAAGCACCTGAAGTGTGATATAGATGGTAGCCATGGATTTTGTACTACACACTAGGAATCTAAGAGCCAAAAGACACGCCATTATGACTGCAAACTCTAAAATGCAAGCTTTATATCATGGTTCATATAATATTCTCAACACCCTTTAGCTAAAAATCACACAGAAAACACTAATATTTCCAACATTAAATAAACTTGTTTTCTCTCAAGGTTAAGATAATTTGCCAAACTGATCCAATATTGGTTATAACAACTGTATTCTTACCTTTCTAGCTGCATCACCCTGCAGTCTCTGCTTTAGTCCCTACATCCAGATTCCTTCCCTGAGTTCCTTTCTTATGTTCCCAATATGATGCACTGGTGCTTGAAAGTAGAAATAAACCCTTTCCTCTCTCAGGTGTTTGCAGTCAGACTTTATCACTGCAATATAAAGTAAAATAAAGTGCATGCCCTATTCCATACTGGCCAACTATCTCCCATAGTTTCTCTGTTCTAATTTCATGGATTTTTTTTTTAAATCTCAGTGAATGCAGTTATTGCTGTCACTGTGTGCTCAAGTATAGAGCCATCCAGGAGGAGATGGACAGCCTATCAAGGATTGTATATATGGGACACTACTTTTCTTTGCCCAGTACCCTCAAGTGTACCATGATATGCCCCTCCATGGTTTCTGTTGGAATTCTGGCTGACTTGATCTTGTGAAGGTTTTGTGCATGTGCATGTGTGTGTGTGTGTGTGTGTGTGTGTGTGTGTGTGTGTGGGCAGGTGTACATACTGCATTTACAACTTTATATTCAACCAGTTAAACATCAAGACTTCACTTTTATTCATGTTGTGAGAGTATCTATGTGGAATAATATGAGAACTAATAAAATATTTGTATGTCTTCACCTGTTTTTAAAAATATGTTTATACTCTATGCTGGATTTCCAGACAGTGAAACATGAAAGCATGTCTCATTTTATCATGGTTTAGAAGTTGTAAGTTTGGAAAGCTCTTTCTGTTTGTTTGTTTTTGTTTTTGTTTTTTGCTTTAACTAGGTTATGACAAGAGATATTCAGACATGTCATGAAGTTGCAAGCTATGTGCAGAATGCCATCTTTGTTCGTGGTGTGGACAATACCATTGATTCACTTCAGAGGACCAGTGATGACTTGGGGAACATTTCAAGCTTGTCAGCACCTGGAAGATGGACCTTTGCATAAATCTTGTCTTGAGTTTTGTAAGCACTGAACCCTTTTAGTCTGCATTTCTGGCTGTGCTTGGCTCACATTGGGGGAAGAGTAACAGAGTCAAGGAGAGTTGCTTATTAAATTACTCATCTCACATTTAAGCAACAGCTGCTAAACCAAACTGGTGAAAATATCTTTGTAGCTATCCACAACATATGTTGGAATACAGATGCTCACCTGAGCAAGTCAAAGGCTTTGGAGGCTGATAAATGTTCAGCTTTTACATACAAAACAGTGGCTAAATGGATATATCAATATGCTTAGCTTGTCTTGCTACTATTTGCTGAAAATAAGTGACAGGAAACTTCCATGAGATTCTTTATTAGTAATAGCATGTAAGGAAACTAATCAGTAATATAAATTTATGTGGTGTATTCTCTTAATTTTTATTAGTTTTGTTAATAAAAACCTTTTTAACATTTTGTAAATCAAAACATATCATAGGGCAATATGCTTTTCATGTCTGTGTGTTTGATTGCGTGTTCCTACATACACAGATATACAGGTATATACAGGTACATGATGGGGGCATAATTAAGTGTGAATCAAGACTATATAGCCCACACATTTTGAGACAGAGCTTATGACTAACCGGGAGTTTAGTGAATATGGCAATCTAGTTAGCTAAGTATCCCTAGGCACTTGCTTAGCTTTCCCTCCCAGCAATAGGATTATATGTGCACACCACCAATTCCATGCTGTTATGTTGGTTCTTGGAATCAGTCTTAGTTCATATTACTAGGAATACATGCACTTTAATGATCATGCAATTTTCCCAAGCCAAGGCTATATGATCTACATCCTGCAAGACATACTAGGATATAAATCTTAACACAATTTGGTTATTAATACAGTTAATACAATTTGGTTGAAAATATGATTTTTTACGTTTTAGAGTGTTAGAGAGACAAAATGTCTTATAATTAATTACAAAACACTACTCAGATGAGTGACTGATTTGAGGAAGGGTGTTTTACTCTAATTCAATCCCTCAGTGGATTTCAGTTACAACATGAAGAGTATTAAATAAAATGAAATAAGTTATATTTCTCTTTGAACTTTTGTTTTTCTATTGTTTTATTGATATCAAAAAATTATCAGATTCAGAAGAGAGGTGGTTTGAGTTTCCATTTTGTTTCTCAGTGCTTTTATAATAAATATTAACTGCTGTTGATGTAATTTACTATTTTTAGTACTTATATATTCAAAAATATCTAGAAATACACCATTCACCAGTTTGATAGAAAATGTCTATCCTCAGGTATACAGGTATGTATAAAGAAGGACCATACCTTCTTCATTTGTCATAGCATCCCTACTGTCATAGACTTTTAGTCCTATATGTTAGGGAATGATACTGCAATATATCAGAATATATTTTTCTCTCTTTAAATAAACTTTACCACCTTCATTACTATATCTTAAAATTAGTAATTTCTTATTTATTTAAAAAATACTTTACCTACACATAACCATAGCAGATCCTCATATATGTAGATCACATCAATTTATAAACACATTTATTGGCACACAAAATCATTTAGAAAATATAATAACTTGCAGAGTCAGTAGTTGTACTCTCATAGAATCTAGTTATTAATATGTGAATAGTGTCATGTTTTTATTTCATTCTTATTTTTCATAATTTATTTTATTTAGTGGCATTTTGTACTTTTCATCTATATACTACAAAACATTGATTTTTTTTATTGAGTACATGCTATTTTTGATGATTAGTAAGTGACAATTATTTATAAAATTAAAAACTTAGTATGGTTTCTTTTTGGTAAGAGATCAAAATAAACACACTTTTCTACCTTTTTTTTTTTTTTTTGGTCTTTTTTAAGTTTAATCTGTTATTTAGAGTCCAGATTTTATCCCCCTCCCAGTCCACCCTCTGACTGTTCCATATCCCATACCTCCTCACCCCATCTCCACAAGGATGTCCCCTCCCCAGTCCCCACTCCCAACCCTACCAGATCTCCTCACTCCCTGGGTCCTCTAGTCTCTTGAGAGTTAGGTGCATCTTCTCTGACTGAACCCAGACCTGTCATTTCTCTACTGTAAATATGTTGGGGACCTCATATCAGTGGGTGTATACTGCCTGGTTGGTGGTCCAGTGTCTGAGAGATATAGGGGGTCCAGGTTAATTGAGACTGCTGGTCCTCCTACAGGGTCACCACTTCCTCAGCTTCTTCCAGCTTTTCAATCACAGGGGTCAGAAGTTTCTGTCTATTGGTTGGGTGTAAATATCTCCATCTGATTCTTGCAGCAGCTTGTTGGACCTTTCAGATTTTCCTGACATCTGGTGCCCTTGGTAAACTTTTTAATTCAAACTGCTTATCAATAATCTACAAAAGTTACTATAAAAATTATGTGATCTTTAATGAAGCATATTTTAATTTGTCTTCCAACTATTTACCATTTATTTATCTGAAATGTTTTATAGTGTGAATGCCAGTAATATTAGAAGAGTGATAATAACAATATTTTATGTAATATCAAATTTCCAAGGAATTGTTATAATGTTAATTACTTGTGCATTATCCTCCAACATTTTAGCACTCTAGCTAAAATTTCAAGCCATTAAATCGAAATATTTGATGCATTTGTCATGAACTTTTCTGTATCGATTAAGGTAAATTATAATTTTTTTTTTTTACTAAGTGTGAGGACATAAGCTATCAAATCATTAAAAAGCCCTATTTCATGTATGGTGATCCAAAATAGTTAAATTTTTAAAGCAGTATAAAATGGCTTATCTTTTTAAACTTTTATCTGTAGCTTTGTACACTCCATGCATGTTCCTTTGTATTTGTTGCCTACCAACAGTCCAACTGTTGACTGTGCTTATTTTTAAATGACCTATTTTTGAGGCTAACCCATTTGGGCATTTATTCTGTACATCTAGTTCGTGTTTACATATTAAAAAATTAATGTGGCAATCATATAAAGTGATACTTTTTCTCGCTCCTATGCATTTTACTCTGAATATACTCACAAAATGCTATGTAAAGATTTTAATTTTTTAGAATTTACAAATTAGTGGTTGTAGAGACATTGAACATTTTACTGACTCATCTGGACTGAAAGCTGCATTTGGGATCATCGTAGCTTTTATAGGATAGCTTTCTTTCTGAAGTTTAAACATTTTGTTTTGTGACTTTGAAAAATGATTATCTTTTAGTACAATTTTGTCTCTAGAAAATTTCACATTTCACAGTGACATTATAATTTGGTTAACAACTTAAATGAGAAAAATTGCGATCAATGAATAACTCTAAGTCGTCTTATATTTTTTAATTCTTGCAAGAGAAATATTTGTTGTTACAAATAGTGACCTTCCTACTACATACCAGAACTTTATTTCTAAGGAGGAGGAAAAGCAATAGTGAGAAAAACAGTTGATTGTGAAATTTATGAATAATTAGCTTCCTATTGGCTTCTACAAGTTTAAAATTATGTAATAAAGAAGATACATCAAAAAAAAAAAGCAGAAAGAGAATCTTTAACCCAAAGGGGACAGGTGATCAAGTAAAGACAAAGCCCACAGAGTGTGAAGCAGCGTATTAAAGCTATATATATGAAAAAGCTTAGTACAGAGAAATACACAATACACAATGCATACTACAGAATACATTAAAAAAAAACAGGACAAAGACAAAAAAACAGCAATGACCTTATTTTTAAAAAATGGACTACTGATTTATTCAAAGAGCTCTCCAAAGAAGAAATAAAAATAGATAAAAAAATATCTAAAGCAGTGTTTGTTATTCATAGAAATCTTGAAATGTAAATTTAAATTATTTTGACATTTCATTGACCCAAACTCATAAAGACTAAGATCAAGAAAACAACTGACAACAAACTGGCAAGTATTTGCAAAAGATGAGCCTTCATTTACTGTTGCAGAGAAGACACACTAGTCCAGACACTCAAGAAATCAGTATTGAGAATCCCCCAAAATCTAAAAGCAAATCTACCATATTACCTAGCTGTAACCCTCCTTGAAATATGCCAAAAGGATTTCACATCTCATTCTACAGAAATTTGCTCATAGTTATCCTCTTCATAATACCATGGACACAAGGTAATATAAATATCTTTCAGATGATGAATGCAAAATTAAAATGTGAAATATTTACCCTACTAAAAGTCTATTCAACTGTAAAGAAAAATATAACTTTGGATTTTGAAAATTAGTGGGTAATATTAGAAGAGAGTAAACTGAGCTAGGTAATTTGGACCAAAGAAAGAAAAACCCTACATGTTCTCTCTTATGTGTAGTGCCTAACTCTAAATCTTTAAATGTGAGTATAATACAGAGAGTAACTGCAAAAGCCATCAAGCCTAAAGGACTAAATGCTAAGAATGGGGAAATTGAGAAAACATGGGGAAAGGTGTTTAAATGGGAAGGGAAGAAGGAGAGTAGCATAGAGGGAGAAAGAGAGATAGATAGATAGATAGAGAGAGAGAGAGAGAGAGAGAGAGAGAGAGAGAGAGAGAGAGAGAGAGAGAAGTAGGGATGAATCACACTAACAATGTTTTAAAAGGTCATAGGGAATTATATTATGTTTACCCAGCATTACATTATATATAAAATGAAGAAATTGTGCTACTATGGGTAATAGTTATTTTCCAAGAACCTTAGTCTATATGCACACACACTTCAGTACTAGACATAAAAAACATACTCTCAAGTTGTTGATCAGGGGATTTCAAAAGACTCTGAAAACAATGAAGGCTTTTGCCTTTCCATGTAGTTCCATCGTTGGACAAGGAAGATAATCCTGCTTTTTCAACCATTAAATCTCTAAATTTATCAGAAATGAATAGTGTTGAAATGAGGAGGCAGGATGATGCCTTAAATTTTGAGACTGAAACTTGGGTGTTCTTGAGGATGTAAGTTATTAAAAGAACATTCTAGGAATATGCCATCATCTTTCTTTATAGGTTTGGAAAACAAATAACAAAGGATTATTGTTGATCTGCTTATAACAATTATAACAGGATTGTCATTTGTTTTTATTAGTTATTTATGTATTTATTTTTAGTGAAAACAGATTCTTCAAGTGTACAATGCATACTCACCAAAGGTCCCCTCTGTTGATTCCTCCCACCTCACCTTCACCTTCCCTTTTGTCTATATCCATTTCCCCATCATTTGTCATAAGAAAAAGTAGGCCTCCAAAAAGTAACCACCAAGCATGAGAAAACAGGATACAATAATACAAGGCAAAAGTCATTATATCAATACTGGACAATACAACTAATATGGAGGGCCTGGGCTTGCAGCTTCAGTCATGGTGAGGCCATATGAGCCCTGCTTACTTGATTCAGTGGGCCACTGTTGAGTTTTATGGTTATATTATTCCTCTGGGAGAGAGGTCAAAATGAAGATTTTTCTGGTTACTGGCTCAAGGATATGCTGATTTGGAGAAAAGATTTTGTTTTTGTGTTTTTAGAAAAGGTGACTAAGGTATTGACACTTTCCAGAGTTATATGGATCAGATATGATGAAGGGAGGCCTCCAGAGGACTAGATTCCAGAGAATCAAACAAAAAATATATCTTGATGACACTAAAATTGTTTTGAGATTTTTACAGCCTTGGTGAATTTCCTCATTAAACATGCTGAAGTGACCTGCTTAAACTGCTGATGTCCTGGACTTCAGCCAGATCCAGTCAAGACACAGACATCAGAAACTAATAAATCCTGTCCCAAACCCCCTCCCCTTCATAATATCTCAATGCCCATAATATCTCAGTGCCCATGTTCAGCTTGAAGAAGTTATGAAGAGTCGTCGACCCAGTTCCCTGGGCTTTGGGGCTGAAGAGGGTTATTAATAGATTGTCTTTCTAGGAAATGTAGAAATGGTCATATTTCTACAAATGTAGAAATTGTGGAAATGGAGGAAATAGCCAGAATTAATTGTATAGTCATAATCTCATTTGATAGAAAACCTTATAATTGTTATGAAGTTAAAGTCATAAGTTCTTATTTGGTACAGAATTTACTTTGATATAAAATCAAGGTTATCATTGGTATAATTTTTTCTATTGATACTAAATAATTAAAAATACAGGACTTAGACCTGTTCTTCTTTTACTGTTATTATAAACATATCTGAGATGTTTAGGCCTGTGAGTTTAGGGCCAAATAACAAATTCATGGCTCTGAGTTTATTGTTAGGGTGTTTTCAAGATTTTAACTAAAATTAGCTGAGAGTAGTTAACAGACAACAGTCCAGATTACTTACATAGATAGTTTTCAACAAAATCAGAAATCAACAGAATGTGACATTTAATATTATTTATTTACTTGTTGAGACTAGTTTGCTCCTGACAGCTTTCCCTGCCTTAGATTAAAAGAAGAAATTGAGCATCATTGGTGTTGCTCGAGTTATGGTGAGATAGCCACTAGGCAAAAATTGCCTCCTCATCTACAGATAATACTGTCCAAAAAAGGACACACTTACAGGCTTAGGCCAGCTTAAACCTGCAGAGACAGAGTAAGTGAGTTCTTAATATTCCTGATTCTCTTGTCTGTCAGACATTCACGGACCAGAAGGCTGAAGACCGATGCTCCAACCTTCTAAAGTAAGGACTGTCCAGGTGTTCAGCAGTCTCTATCAATTGGCTAAATTTTTGGAAGCTGTGTTAGGCTTCCTATATGTTCTCAATTATTCAGTCGTTCTTGGATTTCTGATGGAGTTGAAAAACTACATAGTCACCTAGCCAGCCCAGGCTTTTCACTTTTGAAAGCCCATGGTTTTCAGAAGGCATCCAATCTAAGCCAAGACATAGACAAGTGCCAATTTTTTGTCCTTCAAGTAAGGTTAAAAGATAATGTTAAATTCTATTAACAAAAATGTTGGACTGGGTGTTAGATCTATCTTATTCCAGGTAGTTTACAATACATGTAATAGTTATGTTCAATTTATGTTTCGAGAGAAAGGGTTTTTTTTTTTTTGTTGTTGTTGTTGTTGTTTTAAACAGAAAGGTGAAATGTTGTAGCATTTTCACCATCTAATCACATTAGGGCAGTGACAAGCCTGTGATTGGACAGGAAGAGAGAGGTGGAGCTAGAAGTGGAGGAGAGAAAAGAGCAGAGAGCAAGAAGAGGGCAGAGGATCATCATCATGGAGGCAGAGGAAGATGATGATTCAAACCCAGTGGTTATAACAACCAGGCTAAGGTTTTTACAAAATTAGATTGATTGGGCAAAAACATTGTCTTTACCATTTGGCACTGAAATTATTGTATTGGCATCTTGTAATTGTGATCTTATTATTATATCAACTTGATTAGATAATTAAGCCTTAAGAGTCATGTTTTACTGAGTACTAGGCTCTAGATAAATGTGGGAGTGTGTAAAGCATTGTATGTGAGTGAGATGTTGCTGCTAGCTGGGAGAAATAACAAGAGCCTGTCGGGACATTGCATGGTGGCTGGATCGTACTGGCACTAGAACGTGGTGTGACCGAAGAGTTTGCAAGGTGGGTTCATTTTTTAATATTCCCGCAACAGGCCATATTTTCCTGGTGTCCTCCATCCCCTCTGACTCCTACAGTCTTTCCTCCCATTCTTCTGTGGAGTTTTCCCAATTCCTAGATGATAGACCGAATGGAGATTTCTAATTTAGATCCATTGTCCGAATAATGTCTAGCTAGGAATCTCTGTCCCTGCTCCTATCTGCCACCAGAGGTTACCTCTTTATTGATGACCAGATATGCACTTCTCTATAAGTATAGCAGTATAGAAAAATATCATTAAGAATAATATCATTTAATTTTGGGCAGTTGTGTTTTGGCTCTCCTGCAGATCTCTGGGTTGTCCAGTCTCAGAGAAAGAGAGAGAGAGAGAGAGAGAGAGAGAGAGAGAGAGAGAGA